>CAJHQP010000889.1:0-144341 GCA_905132765.1 Moricandia arvensis
TATATAAGTAGTTATATCTACATATAAGCAATAATTTAATACTCACGTATGAACCTAGCGAAATATAGTATATTATCCATAAGTCGCTGACACATTTGACTACTTATTTTATTAGTGTTAATATTTGTCAACATAGTATTATTAATTTTATCCATTCTATGGTGACTTAGTCCATTTCATGGGTCTTTTATTTTAATCCTCAAAAAATTAATTTGCAATGTCTAATCCAAAGAAACCTGTATCAAGTCAGAATATAAAATTCAAATGAATTAAGTAATAATTTTGAACAATAAATTTCTGGTCAGCTTCTACTATACTTTAGCATTTTTTGGTGAGCTTGGTCGCCGCTCAAGTTGTTGCTCTCACACTCCTCTGCAAAAGGTGAAGTACCTACCTACCTTACTTACCGTGTATCGCTGTATAGTGATCAAACTTTCATGTATAACATACTAATATATTTTTTTGAAGTTGATTTTGGTTTTTCATACTTTACTCTGGCATATCAGTCGCATCAATGCGTGAGATTTAGAGGCGGCAGGACATTTTTATGTGTAACTTTAAAAATAAGTCATCAAAGCACGCTTTCATTTATCGTATCGTGGGAGAAACAAGAATAGTAGCTCGTTGAACGTAACTTCATTATAACCACATTATGACTAATATATTTCGGTCATGTTACAATTAGATTATTGTTTAACTTTTGGCATGATTACTGAGCTTGTGAGGCACTTTTATTTATTTGATTTGCGATAAATTAGATCATAAACTTAGATTGTTTAGTCGATTAGTCTGAATGAAAAGAAGTTTAGCCTATCGATAGATAAAGAAGCAATATTGGTCAGTTGAGTATTAATATTTATTGGAATTGGTAATTGTTTTAACTGTGTTTCGAATGATATTAATTTTTGCCAAATAATAATATAATTAAAAAGTTTATTTCCAAAGCTATTATTTTACAAAAGAAAAATATTAAGAAAAATATAAAGAAAATAAGGTTTTTTTTTCTTAAACTATTTTATAACCAGTACTGACAAAAAAATGAAACTATTTAGGATTTTACTGTAATATTTTATTCACTATATCACAAAATTTTAAAACATGTCATGTATAAACTCAAGTTTAAAATGATCGTGTTATTTATTACATACAATTCTATCTTAGTCTGGACTCATCTAACTGGCGTGGTTTAAGTGTGGAACATATTAGAAGAAAAACACTAGGACACGACTATCAAAGAGGCAATAATACGCGTAAACATCTTACGTGAATAGAAGTTCATAATTGTCAACCAAAATAATCCGGCTTTTTAAATACTTCTCTTTAATCAAGAAATAAAGTTAAATTTTTGTGCTTTACAGAAATATAATACGTTTATAACTCGCTTGTGAAACAGAAACACAATAAATCTCTCCTGAGCTTATATCCTCCTGGAAAAAAGAAAAATTAAATATTTTATTAGTCTAAAAAGCGATTACATTACAATACACTGCCCGCGGCTATATATGTTCTTCTTATACGACAGTCATCTTATTCTCTTTTTTTGGCGCAAAATAGGAGTTCATTTGGTATTATTATACAGCAATCTTATCTAATAATCTATATACAAATTTTATATTGTGCACATCATTAATTCATAATGCGTATAGAACTTGTCCACTCTGTAACATCGATGTTTGAAACGCGAGGTGGTGCAGCTAAAATTCCAAAATTAATTTGGGACATTTATCTTGTTAAATCATATTCAACGTATTATTGTGTCGTTGCCAGAAGATTTTGTTTTTTAGTATCGGATATAGGACAAAACAATAATATCTTAAAGTTTATTTAGAAATTGTAATTAACATGCATACATTGTCCCTTTTGTTTTTTCAATTAACCATAAAAACTAGCAACCTTTTTCTCTTGGTAAAAACACAAACTTCACATCGATATATTTGTCTTATTATCTTATATATAAATTGCTAATACTTTTAAGGATGTAGAGAAGAATGCACGATGTTCTAACATAGCTGGCTCATTATTACGCTTATTGAGATTATGATGTTTGTGGCTCTATTTTTCACAGATAGTTATCATACATGTCAATTCGCATTATTCTGAGTTGTATTAAAATAAAATAATTGTGATGCATTCTAAACCCGGATAAACTTATTGGATGTTTATCTTCTCACAAGTTCTTAAAGAGAATAAGCTCACGATGAACTTATACATATAATATTGCTTAATTATTAAACCCATTCATGGTGACGTAATGGACCCTTACATGTAACCGCAGAGATGGCGATTTCTGTCTCCACATGAATGTATGGACAATTTGTAATTAAAAACCAAATCATTTTCTTTCTATATACTAATGTTATTCAGGCATTAGAGCACTCGCAGCAAGTTATTTTAATAGGAGTCTCTAGGCCACATTAATATTTAAAAAAAAGGATAGTAGAAGAAAGGGAAAAAGAAACAATTAAAGTCGTCTCTTTAGTCTTTAGTGAAGGTACTTTCTCTTGCATTTTAAGAAAATTCTAGCGTACGTGTTTTTCAGTTATTTGTATGATTTAAACTTTATAGCTTAGAATTTTAATATAAAGCCACTTCAAAGATTATCAACGAAATTAATATAAATAGTTAAAAAGACGCGATCGGTGATGAGCTAAACTTATGTTGTAATCGATGGCCTCATTATGTCTCACTTATCAAAAAATAAAAAAAACTTTGAAGTTATATATATAGATGGCCTTTGATCGTAAAATTAATATTCTCTATAGAAGCAACACAAAAATTGTGGTAGCCTTTGAGCATCAGTGTATCACATTCGTTGAATAATTGAACAGTTCTGATCTTAGTTGATATAAATATCATTCATTTTATTCTTTATTTTGTTATGGTGTTTTCTAATTAAAGAGCAGCATCAACGTACCATTTCAATCTACTCACAGTTATTGAACAATATTTTCTGGTCTTCATCAGCAGCACAAGCGTCCCTCACTTTTTCTATCCTCTCTCTTACTTTATATATTTAATAGTTTATTGCTAAAAATAGGAAGAACATCACTCTATGCCTAGTTAGTTAGATTCAAACGAATCTCAAACAGTTATCACGCACTTAAAAACATTTCTTCGCAACACACAATACCTCTCCAACCAAAATATAGTTAATTATCGCATTTTAGAGTGCCCACAGTTTCTTATAATGTAATTACATACATGTTTCTCGAAAGAAAGTGAATTTTTAAATTGTGATAGCATTTCAATGCATGTCCTTATAACAGGTTTAACCTATGTATTTTCAATATTTCAATGATGTACCAATTTTTATTCAGTTCCATATAATCCTAAGACGCATCAACAATGGTGTACCCCTAGTGGAGGGGTCTTTAAATTTTTTTTTTTTTCAAATTATATAAAAAAAATCATCGACCACTCGCGAATGCCACGTGCTCGCTGGGAGTCCGCAAACAGTGTAAGGACTCGTCAAGAAAGAGTTTCTTATGTAAGGATTTTAAGGAGAGAATCCTTAACTTTTTAGTGGGATTCCACTAATTATTTAATTATTTTTTTTTCTAAAAATTTCTCTTTAAAACCCTTGTTGCGGGTGCCTCTAACGGTGTCGGGCTAACATGGGACCCCAGTAGATTTAAAGATAAAGAATGAATCAATTAGGTTAATATTATTGCGTGGCATGTTGTTGGTAGATTGGGATTCGAATTGCGCAGCCTTAAGCTTATCTTAACTAATTCCTAATTAAAGTATTTGTTATTCTATTAGTTAATTACTAACCGAAAGTGTTCCTATGTGATAATCGTGATTAATATATACTTTTAGATGTTATCATATATCCTTTAATGATAATCTCCATCACTATGAACTATTTTTAAAAAAAGAACTATTTAAAAGTCTTTCTAAGTAGATAAACACTTAACTTCGAATGTATCCATTATACAAATGAAAATAACGTGTTGATGATTCGACGATCTACGTTCATTAACTAAAAAGAGTGTTCCTAAATCCTAAATACATCACCAACGAAAAGTAACACACTTTTGACTACTCTGCTAAGATTATGATGTGGAAACCTTGATTAAATGTATAAAAAAACTATAATCGTTAATAGATAATCACTTGACATCATCGAAAGATTCGGTTATAGTGGAGTAGACGTTTGCCATCAAATTTTCACGTTTACCTATTGCATCGTCACTTAGTAGTACTATACAAACAAAAATTCTGTAATGTTTTGGCTAGTTTATATATTTTAAAATCATTTAGAAGAAAATGGTGACACAATACACCTAGACCTTAACTGAAATTTTCAAGTCGAAGAGTTATATATATTCTTGAGTTTCAGTGGGTATAATTATGGTTTAGCTAAAAATACTCAGTATCAAAAACATTAAACTATTAAAAACATGTTTTTCTCGAGGTTCCTATTTGAATACTAAACCAGTACTCGTCTTTTTTCGAGTTACTTGAATATTGAGTACCAGCCAAATATATAGAAAAATGAAGACAGCATAATAAATGGAATCATTGAGTTGGGTACAGGTAGGAATCCGAATAAATAATTGGGTTTAAGATCTATGAGCAAGATGGCAAAAATACTTATTTTTGGGATGTACCGTTGTCGTTTTATTTTGCAGTATTTTCAGATGAAAATTTTAACCAGCCTAATATTTTACCATTTCATATTAGTTGTTTTTTGTAAGAGAATACTAGTTGATTTATATATATATATATATATATATTAAGTTAGTTGTTTATATATAATTCATTAAAGTTCATAGACAAGAGTTGATTATATAAAACAGCACGAGTTTTTTCAAAAAAGATTGGAATATCTAGAACTCATGAAAGAGTCTAAACTAATATTCAAAATGAAATACGACACATATATAGACTCTTTTATATTTAAATGAACCGTAAATAATAAAATTATACCAGCATAACTAGATGAAATGTAGTGGAGATTCGAATTTAGATTTCTTAGTAACTCATAGTTATGTCACAAAACTACTATAATCTAATTAACATCATAGGTTCTAAAATTAGTCGCTTCATGAATCCAATATATTCCCAAAATGATTTTTCTGATTCTAATTGATATATCTTTTGTTTAAAGCTAGACAGAATTAAAGAAAGTGACAAAAACTATTTAACAATTTTTTTTAGCATACCTCTTCTCAAATTATTTTTATCATTTAAGAGAACAGAATACATTAACAATAGCTTTAGAAAGAAAAAAATACATTAACAAAATGACAAGCTAATGAAACTAAGAGCACAATTAACCAAGGGTTTTTACCCTTGGTTTCCACAAAATCTCACTTTCCAACATAAGCAATGGTGCTTATAGTGCCTAATTAAGCACCATTGCTTGCACTATTCACGCCATGTGTCAGCCTATCATTGGGCTATTCTTTTTTTTAAAAAAATCAGAAAAGAAAAAAAAAATAAGCACCCTAATGGGGTGCTAGGGTTAATGGTGCTCTAAAGAACCATGCTGCTGCAGAAAATAGGGTCAACCATCGGACCAATAACAACTCATCCGTATAAATAATACTTCTATTCTCTAACCTATGTTTAATTGTTTATTTTTTTTAGCATCATCATAAATCATACTCTTTACTCATCTAGTACTGTTATCTACTATTCCCTCCATTTTTATTCTAATTCATTTTAGATTTATACAAATATATTAATAAAATATTTATTTTTTATATTTCAAATAAAAATATTATTAATTTAAGCACAATCCAGCCAATAAAAAAATTGCAGAATACAATTAGTCATATAATATAAAATATTAATAAATTTTACAATAAAATATATAAAAATCATCAAATTTAAAATTTTTATTCTTAAACGTCATATATTAAAAACAAGGGGATGTTTTGTTTCTGTTATAACTAGTCAATCACAAATGTCCAATGGCTGTCACTCTTACATTTAAAAAAAAAAATCATCTCACTCTTTTCAGATAACAAAACAACTTCTACTATCTTCTTTTTTTCTTCTTGAAAGACACTCCTAGTATCTTCCCAATATTAGACATATGCAGGCATATAAATTCCAAGAGGAAAAATTACGACTACATATAGGAAAATACTAACTTTTTATCGAATGAAAATTATATACAACAATGAAATCTTGCTGGTGAAAATGCATTTCTTGGATATTTAGCCCAAGTTTATACGCTTTTAATAACATCTATCACTTCCAAGATCAATTTGGATCGCAAATATTCAGAACCATAACAAGAAACAAAGATGAGTCCAATCTCTCTTATGGAGACCAATTCTAAAAGAAAATAAAGCCAAGTGAGGAAGGAACATATGCCACGTGACAACATACTCTAATTTTTCAATAGAAAATTCAATCATTTCATATATTTTCAGTTTCTTTAGTGGTTGCATACTTATCTAGATAGGGTCGAATCTGGAAACTAGGTTGATCGTGATTTTTTTTTGGTATGGGTCTATCGTCTATAACGACAATATATAGAAATATGAGGTATTAGGACTCTAAAGACTCTAAACTTTGAAAATGAGGTATTAGTCTAAACTATAATAATTAGATTCACTTGCTGGATAAAACAGCAACAACATAAAAATCGTAGCAAATATATAAAACTGATAACACCAATAATACCAATATATTAAGTTACAAAATACCAACATATTATGAACTCTTATTAAGTTCAAAAAAAAAAATTTATGAACTCTTATTGTTTTGATCCTATTATGATTGTTTTCAAAATAAAAAGGCAACAAAAAACAAAAGTTATTGTCCTGCTGTCAGGAAACCCCCATATTATTCATCCACACAAAACACGTACGACCATGCCTCTTGGTGATTTGTCATTGGCCCACTTCCCATCCTAGTGGATCAAGTTGAATATAATATCATTGTGATAACAATAACAAAAATTCAAATAAAAACGGGTAAATCAACATATAAATGCATAAATGTCAACAATTTTTCTATTGGAGAAGCTAAAGCCAATAATACGTGGATCTCACGATATTTTATTTTTGTTTTTGAGAAAAGGATCTCACGATATTTCGCAGAGCTCTAATTGGTTCTTTGCATAAAAACGAAACCTAACTATTTGAATTTCTTAAAGAAACCTAACTAATCGTGTAGCATAATAATTTGGTAAAGCGACAAAAATATCAGATAAGCTCTTAAGTTATCGACATCGCTTGCTATTTGTTTGCAAACCACATTATTATATAATGTATATATGGTATTAAATCACACCATTATTATCTTCCTTAGGAGTGAAAACCGAAGAAATCAGCTAGCTTAGTTAATTAGGTTGATTTCTACAAGTAGGTATATATAAACTTTAACCATTAGGTATATTTTGTGATGATGTCGGTCGTTGGTTAATGTTGAACTTCATGTTTGCCAACGGTTAAATATTTATTGAAATAAAATATTCGCAATTCATATAGACGTTTAATTATGAGACTATAAAATGGGATATACAAAATTCAATAGTTTTTCTGAATTTGGAACTTACTGAGGCCACGTACCGACGATAATAATCATGATAGCGATACACGTTTTCTATAAACAGAAACTTAGGATAAGATTGATTAAAAGAAAGAATAATAATCATGATAGCAATATACATTTTATATAAACAGAAACTTAGGATAAGATTGATTAAAAGAAAAAAAAGAAAGAAAGAAAGAATAAAAACATCTGAAAATGTGAAATCCTAACACAGAATAAAGAAGATACTCCTTCTATTATTGGCTAAATAACTCTATGTATCAAAAGAAATCATCACTGAAGATTGAAGAATATTATAAATCAGATTTGGAGACGCAGATATTGAAAAACAGACTACATTTAGCAGCAATAGAATCTTAACATGGTAATCAAATCAAATCTTTTTAAATAATAGTTATAAAAAGAAGCATCAAAACTCAGGGGGGATGAACTTCAGTAAAATGATGTCAACTTCTCACGTGGACCATTTATCTTATCCTGGTCCACACGTGGAACCCACTTCTCCATGCACACAGCTCACAACGTATTCATTTCTATATTTGTTCATATATTCACAATAAAGAAAACTCTATTTTTTGCTATAAAACGAAATAAAAAGCATTGTAATGTATAAATATTCCAAATGGTAACTGAGGTCATGTGTTTTTATACTTAGCACATGAACTGACCTAATATAGTAATACTAAATGCGAATATATTTGTACTTTGTAGTAGTATAAGCTATATTTTCATTATGTTTTCCATGAAGCTTCCTGTGGATGTTAAGTTGACCCATACACAACCCATATTACTTCCCATACACCTACCCATATACTATAATTACTCGCCTGAATACACACATTCTACAAATATTTTTTTTCATGCGTCACCCAAATAAAAAGTGAAAATAAAATAATATTATCATACGTGAACACTTGCTGTTTCTTAATTTCCCTCTCTGTAGTCTGCACTCTCTATTATTTTTTATTTATTTTTGTTTAATTTGAGATATTCTGGACCGAGATCCAGACTAATTCCCAAGGGGAGGTGGAGTTCACGGATAACTTTCTTTCTGAATATTTAAATAGGCCGAAGCATTAGTCCATATCTGTATGGCCACAAGTTAAAATAATCTGAATGACAACGGATTCGAATTCAGGTCTTTTAGGGATCGTAGAACGCCATGTACTACCCAACCAGTGACTCGTGGTTACTCTCTATTCTTTCTATATATATAATACACACGCATACATATACATACACAACAACAAGAGACTTTCTCTAAAAATACATTTCTAAAACATCTCCATTGTTATTACACAACTCAAAGTAAAACTTAAAAAACTAATGGAAGTGAGTAGCGTAGACGAGAGTACAACAAGTACATGTTCAGTTTATGAAACTCCGGCGATAACTCCGGCCATAACGTCGGCAAAGACGTCGGCGACCTTGCACAGGATGGGGAGCGGATCTAGCGTGGTGCTAGACTCTGAGAACGGAGCAGAGGCGGAGTCGAGGAAGCTTCCGTCGTCAAAGTACAAAGGCGTCGTCCCTCAGCCGAACGGGCGGTGGGGAGCTCAGATATACGAGAAGCACCAGCGCGTGTGGCTCGGGACGTTCAACGAGGAAGACGAGGCGGCACGTTCTTACGACGTGGCGGTTCACCGGTTCCGTGGCCGAGACGCCGTCACGAACTTCAAAGACGCGAGGCTCGACGACGGAGAGGTCGAGTTCTTGAGTTCTCATACCAAATCCGAGGTCGTTGATATGCTGAGAAAACATACGTATAAGGAGGAGCTAGAGCAGAGTAAACGGAAACGTAACGGTGACGGAAACACGGTTAGGTCGATGACACAAAACGACGGCGTTTCGGAGTTTAGGTCGGCCGTGTGTTTATTTGAGAAAGTGGTAACGCCTAGTGACGTTGGGAAGTTAAACCGTTTAGTGGTACCGAAACACCACGCGGAGAAATATTTTCCGTTACCGTTTAGTAACGTTTCCGTTAAAGGGGTGTTGTTGAATTTCGAGGATGTTATGGGGAAAGTGTGGAGGTTCCGTTACTCGTATTGGAACAGTAGTCAAAGTTATGTTCTGACCAAAGGTTGGAGCCGGTTCGTTAAGGAGAAGAGTCTACGTGCTGGTGATGTGGTTAGTTTTAGTAGATCCGATGGTCAGGATCAACAGCTATACATTGGGTGGAAGTGTAGATCCGGATCGGATGTGGATACGGGTCGGGTTTTGAGACTGTTCGGAGTCAACATTTCACCGGTAGGGAACAAGAGAGTGGTGAATGATACTGAGATGTTATCGTTGGTGTGTAGTAAGAAGCAACGCATCTTTTATTGTTTTAACCTCTAAGTATAAAACTCAAACGATCAATAAGAATAACTCAATTCTTATATTAACTTAAGAAAACTCTCTCAAAAACTTTTCTCACAAGATCTCTCAAAACTCATTAGTTATGTCACATGTTGACATCTCCTTATATAGATCCTTATATTTCCTTTTTCTCTTTTAATAGATAAATCCTAAACATAATATATTTCCTTAATCCTAATGGAATTAAGAAGACTTGGATTCTAAGTTATCTTTAAGCTTACTTCCAACATTCTCCCCTTTAAGCTTGAAGTTAACTTCCTTGACATCTTGAACTCCTATCAAATCCCTCATTTCCTTGAATTTGATTCTTCCTAATGCCTTGGTAAGTATATCCGCCCTTTGTTGTGATCCCGGAGTGTGTTGCACATCAACTTGCTCGTTTTCAACGCATTCTCTTATGAAGTGATACCTTTTATGGATATGTTTGCTTCTACCATGGAACACAGGATTCTTGGTGAGAGCTATTGCCGACTTGTTATCGATGTTGATGACCACTCGTCGGCATGTTTGCTCAGTTACCTCTTCAAACAACTCTTGCAGCCATATAGCTTGCTTAGCAGCTTCGGTGGCGGCCATAAACTCAGCTTCACATGAGGATAGAGCTACTGTCTCTTGTTTTTGAGAACACCATGAGATGGGACAATCATTGAGATAAAAAACATGTCCCGTGGTACTCCTTCCATCATCTTCATCTATATTGTGACTTGAGTCGCTGAACCCTATTAGCTCTGTCTTGTTGTTTCGTCTGAAACATAATCCAAGTGAAGTTGTTCCTTTAAGATATCGTAGCACCTGTTTTAATGCTGTACCATGCGAGACTTTTGGGTTATGCATATAACGGCTAAGCACCCCGACACAGATTGAAAGATCAGGCCTTGTATGTAATAGATATCTAAGACATCCAATGTTGCGTCTGTACTCTCGTTCATCAACGCTTCATTATCTTCTTCTTCATTCTGTTCATCGTTCTTATCTTCTTCAATTTCTTCTGTTTGTGTTCCTTGGTTACCGAAAGTTCCAAAGGTTAGTTTAAACATGCCGGTTCGTCGTTTGCATCCATCGAACTCTCGTTCCACTTCCAACTCCTTGTTTCATCAAAAACAACATCTCTACTTACTATTATTTTTTGGCTGGTGGGATCAAACATCCTATACGCCTTGGACCCTGGTTCCGTTCCTAGATGCAGCAAAGTTCTGGAGCGATCGTCTGATTTTTTCAAGTGAGGGGTATCCGACTTAATGTACCCGATGCAGCCGAAGATCCTTAAGTGATTGACATTCGGTTTTCTTCCCTTGTAGACTTCGTATGGTGTTTGGTTCTTAAGCGTTCTTGTAGCAACTCTATTGATGAGATAGCACGCATGTCTTACAGCTTCACCCCATAGGTAATTTGGGATACTCATGTGATTCAATATGCTCCTAGTCATCTCAAGTAGTGTTCTATTACGTCTCTCTACCACTCCGTTCTGTTGGGGTGTATATGGCGCGGTTAAGTGACGTTGAATTCCTGTTTTTTCACAGAAATTTTGAAACTCCAAGGAGGTGAATTCGCCACCTCTATCAGTTCTGAGTGTCTTGATAGTTTTCTTCGTTTCTTGTTCAACCTTTGCCTTGAAGTTCTTAAATTTTTCGAATGCCTCTCCTTTCTCTTTTAAGAGAATTGTCCACATGTACCTTGAATAATCGTCTATAAGAACAAATATATATCGGTTTCTGGATGCAGTTGGCGGCGAGATAGGTCCACAAAGGTCTCCATGAATGAGTCCGAGCTTCTCTGTAGCTCTGTACTCAGAAGATTGTGGGAAGGGTGATCTTGCTTGTTTGCCAAGCAAACACGATTCACAGGGTTTCTTTTCGATACTGAGTTTAGGTATCCCAAAAACTAACTCCTTCTGCACCATTACCTTCATCGTCTCTATCCCGATGTGACCGAGTCGTGCGTGCCATCGTGCGCATTCATCTTGGATGGTTAGTTGAAGGCACCGTGTATCGTCAATTTCCATGACTACTTTATAAAGTCTATTCTTTGACCTTCTTGCGCTAGTGACGAGTTTTCCATCTTTGTCGTGTAGTGTTAGAATATCCCCTTTCATTCGTACTTCGCAACCGGATTCGGTTGCTTGTCCCAAACTTATGATGTTACTTCGCAAATCTGGGATAAAGTATACATCTGCTAGTAGTTTCTTCTTACCATTCTGATTAGTAAACAAGATAGACCCCTTCCCTTTGATATCGATACGTGAGTCTTCTCCAAACCGTACTTTTCCAGAAATTGTTTCATCAATATACTTGAAGTAGCTTTTGTTTCCAGTCATGTGATTGCTAGCACCATTGTCTAGGTACCAAATCTTGTCTCCATCCTTCCATGAATCGAACTCTTGTGGTTTTACGTTGTTTTCATTCAAGTATACGACTTCGTGCATCAATAGACCATCTGCTTCGTGTGTTTCTTCATTATCTTTGTTCTCATATGTTTCTTGTAGCTTTAATAATCTGTCTGGACAGCTCGCTGCAAAGTGACCATTCTTATCACACCTGAAGCATGTGATTTTGGACAAATCAACCTCTCTATAGTATGATCTTCCTCGACCTCGTCCTCTTCCGTAATATCTTCCACCACGGCCTCTGTTTCTATAATCATTGTTATAGTCGCGTTGAGGTTGTGCAAGTGGCGTGTCTGAATTGGCATACATTAATTTGCTCGAGCTTTCTTGTGCGTCTTCTTCCTCGTCCCTAACTCTTTCTTCATAGGCTTTTAGACGTCCGATAATGTCTTCGAAACTAGTTGTTTTTAAGTCCAAAACTTGTTCCAGTGAAGCTACTATATGAATATATCTTCTGCGTGGTAGACTGTGCAAGAACTTCTTAACTAGTTTTGATTCGTCTATGTTTTCGCCAAGGGCTGCAGATTTACTAGCGATCTCCGATAGCTTGCCAACGAAGGTATCAATCGTGTCACCATCCTTCATCTTTAATCTTTCAAACTCGGACATTAGGGTTTGTAACCTTGCTTCTTTTACTCTATCCGCTCCCATGTGTCGTGTTTTTATAGCTTCCCATACCTTCTTAGCATTATCAATGTCTCCGACTTGCAGCACAAGAGCTTCCGGTATCGATTGGAAGATCAGTGCAATAGCCATATCGTTTTTCTCTGTTTCTCCGTTTTCAGCTTCAATATCATCCCATGCTCTGTGTACCTTCAATAAAGTCTTCATCCGTATCGCCCAAACAGTGTAATTGGTCGACGTGAGCATCGGGCAGTTGATGGATGAACCTCCTCCTTCCTTTAATCTCGTCATCGTACTGGAACTTGTGATTTCTCCCATTATTGGCTCTGATACCAAATATTGTTTTAACCTCTAAGTATAAAACTCAAACGATCAATAAGAATAACTCAATTCTTATATTAACTTAAGAAAACTCTCTCAAAAACTTAAGTTCTCACAAGATCTCTCAAAACTCATTAGTTATGTCACATGTTGACATCTCCTTATATAGATCCTTATATTTCCTTTTTCTCTTTTAATAGATAAATCCTAAACATAATATATTTCCTTAATCCTAATGGAATTAAGAAGACTTGGATTCTAAGTTATCTTTAAGCTTACTTCCAACATCTTTCACGCCTCGTAACAACTCCTCTTTCTTGAGTTTTAATCTTTTTCTTAAAAAAAGTTCACTTTCGATTTGTATTAGTTGCATCAGTTTCTTCTTATTACCGAAGGTTCATGAGTTGTTTCTGTTGTAACGATGAACTGTATATTTTATTTGTAGGATCAAAACGATATTTAGATGTCTCCAAGAGTTTTAATAACGTGAGAATGTTTTACCAGCTCGCACCTTCTTTCTTCTCATCTCATTTCATGTGAATGTCGAAGTATCATGATCACTATACAGTATATATATATGTGTATCCATTAGCTAACTTCTTATGGTATTTGGTGATATCCATATGAAGGATACTCTCAGTAATCTCAGGGTGGAACCCATTTTCTTTTAAAAACTCAGCTCTTATATCTCTTCAGCAAGCTCTTTCCGTTCTTGCACTGTTCACGGATCCCACTGACACGTGGCGACCCGCGATTGATTCATTTTTTTTTAAAGAAAAATCAGGCAAAAAAAAAAGAAGCTAAAAACCCCTAAAAGGCTCTTAAGGTTAACCATACTCTAAGACTAGGCGCATGATTAAAAAAACTCTTAACTAGGAGCATGATTAAAAAAGCTCTTAACGGGCTATTAAGGGTGGGTCCACCAAAACTTAAAAACCCAGCTTCAAAAACCCTTGGAGTAGCTCCATCAATAAGTTCTAATAGAGTTTCTTAAAATTAAAAGAAAATAAGAATTAATAAAAACATGAAAGAGAGTGCATAAAAGTTCTCAAACTAATTTTTAAGGACTCCTCTAGAAACTCAAATAACAGATGTCATTCAATTATTTTTTAAGCTGATTTAAGAAAATTAAAGTTTAATCATGTAATTATAATACTAATATTTTTTTCTTTTAGAAACCAACACAGTTTTTTACTGATAATATTGCTCTTAGTTATGAGTCAACTTTGCTTGGGTTATTGTACTGTTCGTGGACTTCACTGACATGTGGCGATCCGTGATTGATTCGTTTTTTTTTTTATTTTAAATCAGATAAAAAAATAAGAATTTCAAATGGGGTTTTATGGTTAATCATGATCTAATATTCTAACAAAGAGCGTATGTTTGCAACATATGATTTTTTCCGTAACTGCAACATAGCACCAGTGTGCAGATCCTGCAGATATATCATATGATATATCGTACTCCGATCCACATAACAAAAAAAAATACTATTCAAAGACCAATGCTTACAGCCAATAATATCGAAAGAAAGCAAATGGTTTAAACAAATAACATTTCAGTTGTTTGAATGGTTAAAACAATATCATTTCAGTTGTTTAGATGATGTTGCTTACAAAATGGTTTAGGCATGAGTTGGAAGTCTTTTTTTTTTTGGTTAATGTATGGGTAAAAGTTATAGAATATTATGATAATCTAGATTACAAATTTTCTATGTATGTATACATTAGTTATAGTATGTGGGTAGTAGCTACGTAGAGGAATATATTGACCATATCTTGGTCTTATGATTTTTTCGTCAGTATGCATTTTCTCCGTACACTTTTGTGGACTACAACATTATTCAACTATAACATTTTTTTTAAATATTAAAATCAACCGGATTAACGGGAATTCAGATCTGATTACAAATCCGATTTTGAACAAAATGTTATTCAACTATAACATAAAAATGAATAAAACAATGAATTAATACCCACATAGTTTTACATATAGTTGACACATCCATATATTTTAAGTTGGATTCGAATAGTAAAACATCAGCAGCATTAGTGAAAATTACTAGAATATAGAACCTAATCAACAACGTAACCTATATAATATCTCATCCTCATTGTTTGATTTCAAACTCACAAATAAACAACATGTTTCTGTATGAATCACGAATCAGATGATAGAATATATGTTCGCCATCAACGTTTTGGTAGTGATGAATGATAGTTTGGTTCTCTGGAGGCATACATAAAAAAAACACTTGAGTGTATACATTATACATACAATAGTTTATAAAAAAAAAATTATACATACAATAGCTGATTCCAGCAAAAACTGTATCCGTAAATCCCCCGGCCCTTCGTTAACAGTTCATCTTTGATTTGGCAATAAAAAAAAACAGTTCATCTTTGTTAGCTTATTTTTAATCAAAAATGCAGGAAACTTTCACAATGAATGAGCCTCATGCGCATATTATTATTCGAAAAATTTACTTTCTCAGCCACTTTATCACTTTCCTATTACACTTGAAGTCACTTCCCGCTGGAGACATACTTTATTATGTAAAAAAGACAATAATATCCTTTAACTAAAGAAAAAATCAATTTCACTGATTTATTAAATAACTAAAATAAAAATAACACGGGCCCATCTTTCTTCTATCTTCTCACTTTATCATCTCTCTTTCAAAATCTCATCATTTCTCATTTGTTGTTTTTCTCAGTAAAACACCGACAATCTTTGAGAGGCAAATTTGTTTTCGTTTAATACATGCGAGGTATTGTTATTGCTTATATTTTTGAGACAAATCTTTTCCAAGATGCATTATCTTCTTAGATCTAGAATCAACTCTTTTTTTGTGACAGTTTTTGTTGCTTAGATTCTTTAGATCTGAAAGCTACAATCTTTGGTGGTTTTTGTTGTTCAGATTCATAGTTTTTTTTGGAGTTTTTGTTCCTTAGATTCATAGTTTTTTGGGTTGACTTCTCTACACCCCCCAAACTACTTAAACCCACAGTCAACCCCCCTAGAGTTTTAAGCTCTTCTTCTAACCCCACAAACTTAAATGATTCATCGAATATCCACCTAAACTAATTATTTCAAGTTAATTACACAATTTTACTTATGTAAGAGAAACTGCGATTAGAAATCTAAAACACGTTTAAAAATAACGATGACCCTATATCCAATCCAATAAAAAAAATTGATCCATGATCCACACAAAATACCCGACACGTTAATAAAAAAAACCTAGACTACCAAACCCTACCTTGCACGTACCTTAAACAACCTTAGGCTACTCTCGTGAAGCATATGTAACGAATTGAAAAAAAACAGAGATACTAAAGGTGAAGATTCTATTTATTATAGATGGAGAATGTGGCCTCACATCTTGCAAGGTAATTATTTATTGTTATTTTGATTGATCATTGTTATTTGACTCACGAGACCACTAATTCTGCTATATGATTCTTTATTGCTATGTATAGGGACACTGAGAATGATATAAGACATGATGGTGAAATAGAAGATATGAACAGAGATAACAACGTGGAGAACGACATCTATGCTAAAGAAGATAATGGTGAAGATGAAGAGGAGGTTGTTGATCGATATGAACATGATTTTTCTGATCGCGTTTTACAAAACTAAACGCAATTAAGTCGAAATCATATAATATGTGGAATTAATTCAAAAAAGATATTTTAGGGAGAAAACAGATGAAGCAGATTAGTTTAGGGGGTCTCTTAATGAGCCAAAAAGTTTAGGGGGTTTCGGTGTGGGTTTAATTAGTAGAGGGGGGGTAAGGAAGTCAACCCTAGTTTTTTTCATGCTTTTAACCTCAATTTGCTTCGATCTTAATTAAGTCTGTCATCTTTGACTAATTTTTATTCTTTTATCTTAAGTCGTCATCCACAACTCGTCACAACTCCTCATCCACAACTTCTCGTCCACAAGTTCTCATCCACAACTCGTCATCCACAACTTGTCAACTACAACTCGTCGTCCACAATTGACTTGTTTGTTACACTTCCTTTAATAACTTTCCTCTAAGTAGCTCATTTGTTCGTAACTCTTCCATCCACACTTCATATGTTCGATTTTCTTATACCAAATTCACAAAGTTGTATCATGTACACACTCGATTATCGTGTACATCTCAATTATCTGATTCTCAAAGAATGTCTATGAAAATCCATCCACAAGAACAATGGTAACATGACTCTGCTTAGTGCGATTTTTATGCATAAGCAAAAAAATATGTACATCCACATATAATTGTTCACATGGATAATATTTCATTATGAGCATCATAGTATTATTTAAGAGAAAATACAAAGAAGAGAGAAAAAAATGAAAAAATAAATACAAATATAGTTATGAATAGTTAATTTTGGGAGAAAACAATAAATTTAAAAGTTAAATATAATTAGAATTGTTAAATATGATGTAAAGAAATGATAGGTAAGAAAAAAGAATATTTAAGTTTCTTTTGGATCATGTGGTTGATAATGAAATACAACGAAGTCCACCATTCCTTTCGTTTCAATAAGGGTATTTATGTCAATAATTTCTCTCGATCCAAGTAAAAGTATGCTGCAAGTGGAATGTGGCTCTGACTGCAAACAAAACTCAAAAAGTGGTTTATTATGTAATCAACTCTTATTATTCAGTCAAGTGACATGCATTCACAATGGGTTAGCCATTTCTTAGACTACTTTTACGTGTTAAGTGGTGGGGTATGTACCGCGAGTTCGAGAATACATTTCTGATTACTTCCTAAAACTGGTTCCAAACTCTAACCAAATGCTGAAACTACTCACTTTGATCATTTTAGTATCTCTCTTTGATTCCTCATGATTTAACCTTATCACAAATGCTTCATAATGATAAAGTTCATTTTAGATATATTTTTTTTATTGTTCCAGTAAACAGTCTCATTCAAGTTCAAAATAAAAATAAAATACATACAGTCTCATGATATAAAATTCCATGCAAATCAACTCTATAGGGCCTAATAAGCCCATATTAGATGGATCAAAAGCCCATGGGCTTAGTCCAGTAGTTATTTGTCTCGAAATAAAAATATCAAACGAAAGATATTTTTATTATTCGTTCGCAAATTTGTTTTTCCTTCGGTGTGGGGTTTTAGCAGTGAAGTAGCGAAAATGGCGTCTACACTATTCCTATCCACTTTCTCGTCTTCGCAGCTCACTTCTTCTTTCACCGGAGACTACGTAACTTCGTCGAGATGCTTCATCGGAGCTCCGGTCACTTCCTCCTCTTCTCTATCGCCCCTCTCCGGTTCGTCAGTTACTTAGACTCTCTTCCTTTCATTCAAGCTTTGTCTTAGAAACTCCGATAAAGTTTGAGCTATCTGATTGGAGATATTTTTAGGCGGTTAAGTTTTTTTTTCAAATTGATAATTGAAGAGATGAAGTTTACTTTCTAGGTAAGAAGAACTCATATCCTTCTAGAAAGTTCCATGTCTCTGCTAAGAAAGTTTCTGGATTAGAAGAAGCCATTAGAATCAGAAGGTATGCAAATCTTGATTAATTCAACTCGTTTCGGATAAGACCGAGTTGCCGCCTAGTCAGAGTACCGATTTTTAGAACCTTGATAATATTAATTACATTTTTTCTAGGATGAGAGAAGCTGAAGCTACTTCAAAGGTTAAGAGACCTCCACCATTAAGACGAGGAAGAGTTTCACCTCGTCTTCTTGTCCCTGACCACATACCAAGGCCTCCTTATGTCGAGTCCGGCGTGTTACCTGACATATCTCCTGAGTTTCAGATTCCTAATCCTGAAGGCCTTGTGAAAATGAGAGCTGCTTGTGAGCTAGCTGCTCGGGTTTTGAACTTTGCTGGAACTTTGGTTAAAGTAAGGCTCTCCTTGTTGTTTATGCATTGTCAATGTATGTGTTCTGAAGTAGTTGTTGTTGTTGTTATGGATGTGTAGCCATCTGTTACGACTAATGAAATAGACAAAGCGGTGCATGATATGATCGTTGAAGCTGGTGCTTATCCTTCACCTCTTGGGTATGGTGGTTTCCCTAAGAGTGTGTGTACTTCAGTTAACGAGTGTATGTGTCATGGGATACCAGATTCTCGTCAGCTACAGGTTTGGATCGTGCTTTTAAGCTGAAGAGTTTGTGGATGAACTCTCGCTAACTATTACTTCTTACTATTGTAGAGTGGGGATATAATTAACATTGATGTCACGGTTTACTTGGATGTAAGTCACTAATCTTTAGGCACTTTTGTATGCTTAATGATGGGATCATATTAACACCTGTTTTGGGGATTTGAAACTGGAACAGGGTTACCATGGAGATACATCAAGAACTTTCTTCTGTGGAGAGGTCGACGAAGGTTTTAAACGACTTGTGAAGGTAGTTTTCTTCTTTTTTTTCACACTGTGGTTGTGTCTCTCTGTAAGATCAACAGTAGTGGATTCTGTTTAGTAATGCTAATTGTTGCTTTGGTTTTATTCTTTTGTAAGGTTACGGAGGAATGCTTGGAGAAAGGTATAGCCGTGTGTAAAGATGGAGTAAGCTTCAAGAAAATCGGCAAGAGAATCAGGTAAATATTAACCATAACAATTCTTGATGAAGTACATAACCGTGCAGAAAAGGTATTGATTTGATGGTTTTCAACATTTCAAACAGTGAGCATGCAGAGAAGTGCGGATACAACGTTGTGGAGCGATTTGTTGGTCATGGTGTTGGACCAGTGTTTCACTCTGAACCTCTGATTTATCATTACCGTAAGTAATCCCTTTCTTAGCTTCTGTTCTCTGTGATGTAACCTGGAAGCATCAATAAAAAAGACTATACTTGTGATCCTTAGATGTTTTTGTTAGTGATAAGACTTTGGTGGCTCATGTGTTCTATTCAATTTGCAGGAAATGATGAGCCAGGGCATATGGTTGAGGGACAAACTTTCACAATTGGTTAGCCATTTTTGCTCTTCAGTTTTTATTTGCTTATTATGATTACTGTATAGTAAATAACAAGTTGATGATGGATACAATTTGCTTTTGCAGAACCGATTCTAACGATTGGAACAACGGAATGTGTAACATGGCCAGACAACTGGACTACTCTAACAGCTGATGGTGGTGTAGCCGCACAGTTTGAGCATACGATTTTGATTACTAGAACTGGTTCTGAGATTCTTACCATATGCTGAAACAATTCACTTTTGATTCATTCTTTTACCGTTTCCCTCTTTGTCAAATTTTGGTTTCCTCGGGCCTTTCATGGACCATGAAATCAATAGAATATATATGGTTTTATTCTTAAAAAATTGGGTGTGTTGCGTAGACCTCTCTGTTTATTGAACTTTTTGATGGGTCTGTTTAATTGTGTTAAGAAAAT
This sequence comes from Moricandia arvensis, assembly GCA_905132765.1. Lineage (NCBI taxonomy): Eukaryota > Viridiplantae > Streptophyta > Magnoliopsida > Brassicales > Brassicaceae > Moricandia > Moricandia arvensis. The sequence continues at coordinate 20,576 of CAJHQP010000889.1, forward strand.
AGTACAAAATTTTATACAATTTATTTCGGTGGTTACGTAGAATATCATGAAATAATTTAATTCAACTAATAAACAAATATGATACATTATATAATTGGTTATAAATGTTCAATGACATAAAAAATTTACATATAAAAATGAAAATTTTAATTATTTTAAAACAAATTGTTTTTAAAAGTTAGTTATTATAAAATAGAGTGAGTCTAAATGTCCGACTAATCCCATGAAGATTGGTTCATTGGCAATATACAAACTTAGTTGTTCTACATGAAGTATAGTCAGAATATAAAAAAAAATTCTATATTAATGCATTTGAAATCGCGTATACATATGTATTTTTATCATACTTAAAATGATTTTTGTTAGTCGTATTAAACCAATGGCGATTTTGTATATCCACGCCGATTTATCATGCATATGGATAAATTTAAATAGTAGATTTTGAACCCATAGGGCTTAACTCTTTTCTGCATCCATCATATCGACAGACCAATAATGTAGTACTATTAGTATTTAAGAGTTAATTAACTCAACCCATGTATTTAAATATTTTTTAAGAAGGGCGAATGAATTCATATCAGATTATCATTGTACAATTATTTGTTAGTTTATTTATCCTCTACGGTCTACACCCTGTAAAACAATAAATGTAAACTATATATATAGTTGGACAATTCTCTTGATAATTTTTTTTTTAAGTTTTTGTCATAAAAATATTTAAATATCTAACGATTAAAATAATGGTTCATGAAATATTTAAATATTTGGGTAATTTATAGGGTTCATGAAATTTTAGTTAGTATAATGATTCTTGTTCCATTTCGCAGTAGCTACGCCTAAACAAATCAGAGAGTTAACGAAGGTTGATGGATTAACAAATGATGAAGTAAAAAGACATTTACAGGTAATCCTACGTAACACATGCAATTCTTTTCTATCTAAAATTTGTTGTAAAAGTTTAGGAAAATATATAAACAGAAATCTACACAAAAGTGATTTTAATTCATTGTTTTTGAATATATACTAGAAATATAGACCGCATAGAAGAAGGCCAAGCCAAAAAATCCCTAACAACAGAAACTCTCAAACACAACATTTCGTAGTCGTTGGAGGTTTATGGGCCCCACAATCTGACTACTTTACGGGCAAGACCACCGGAGGAGCCACCTCTAGTGGTACTACCACAACCACCACGACAAGAATCTATGGAGCAATGGCCTCACCAGTCACCACCACCGCCACAGTGCCGAGTCATTCCAATTTTAGACCGTTGATTATTGTCGAAGAAAGATCAGAAAGCCTTAGCAAAGAGGTGGTGGTCCGATGTAACTCGTCGCGATGTCTTCTTCTACTCGCAATCATTACATCAAGAAAAATAATTTGTTTCTACTTTCTTTAGTGTTTCGGTTCATTTTTTCTTTTTGAAAAGAATGTTAAATTATATTCATTTTATCATATACTAGTATTATTTTGTGTTTGTTTCTCTAACTTAAGTTAAAGCACTTCCATTACTTTTTTTTTATTTTGTGGACCGGTTCTTACACTGTTTCGTGTGTCCCATTGGCACGTGGTGACCTACGATTAATTTTTTTTTTTTTTTTTTAAATCAGAAAAAAAAAGTTAAGAACCCCAAAAGGGTTCCTATGGATGGAGGTACTCTTAAAATATGATATTGTGATGAATTGAGTGTATAGAATTTTGCACCAAAACAAATATTATATATTTACTCATAATAAATGCCATTTTTAATTTGAGTTTATTCGCATCTTCTTGTTCTTTATATATATATATATATATATATATATATATATATATATATATATATATAAATTTACCAACATTCCTTTTCAAAAGATAAGTATAATTTCTCCCACGACAGAGTGCAATTTAAATAGTATAAAAATGGAATACTAGGTTAGAACTTAGAACTGATAGTTGTCATTCTCTACACCCGCAACAAACAAAAAAAATAACATAAGTTAGTTAAACTATATACAATTAAAAACTATCAATAAAGAAAAATACATATAAAAGCTTCACTTTTACCTCAATGTGGGCGTAGTGAGTAACAAGATCATCGTAGACTGTCCAGTAACCTTCAATACCACGCTCCACTCCAAAAGAATCTTGGTATTCATAGTAACAACGGTCTTCGATATCGACATTATGTCCCATTAAGAGGACAATATGTCCATAACCTCCATCTTGCAACCAATCTTCCCAAGAAGGATTGTAGATTTTCTGACAATAACACACAGTGAAGCAAACACCAGCGAACACATTAGGTAATACCTCACACCTCTATGTGTAAGTAGATAGAGATAGACTCAACATATTTTTTTTTTAATTTGTTTTACATCATATTTGCTTAATAATATTTATTATTTAAATTCGTTTATGATTATATTTTGATGATTTTTTTTTGTTTTTAAATATATTTTGATCATATTTTTATTACTTAATATTGTATTTTTACATTTTATATATGAATTTACCACTTATAATTTATCTACCTTTTATATATTTAAATTAACATATATAAATGATGAAGATGTTCACGATCACCTATATAACTTTTAAAATTATATGTTTGTTTTTTCACTAAAATTAATGTATATAAAAAGTTTACTATTATAGCTTTACATGAACAAGATCTAGAGATGGAGTGGTTGGATGTTGTATCTTCTGCCTCTTCAAGCCATTTCAGTTTTATGTTGCCTAATATACTTTTAACTAGTTGATTTTAGTTTGAGCCACCATGAAAAAAAATATCCTAGCCACAATTTTATCAAATATATATTGTTTAACACATACAATGATTAGTACTAAGAATTAGCAGTTTTTAACTTTATCTTAGAATCAATATGTACTCTCTTATAATAATCGTGACGGAACTTTATAAAAACTTTTTTTTTACAAAAAATCTCATATTGTATAGTCTGAATTTTGTATGGCTCCACATATTATATTTTGTCAAATAGTGTATCAGCGTAAAACATTACAAGTAAAGAGAACAATTAAATCGACGGAGACGTTGTATCTAGTTTGGAGAAGTTAGAGCATGTTTATTAGAGGTGCTAAGGGTTCTTAACTTCTATAAAAGATGTTTCTTAACTTTTAATTAAAAAAATTTAAGAATCGTTTTTTCGCCAAATTTTTTTTGTTTAAAAAAGAGTCAAATTAAGTTAAAAACCTCATCCTAAGAGATCGGAGATAAACATAGACTTAGAGCATCTCCATTCATTAGAACTCATTTGAGATTCTTAAAAAAAAATTCTGATTAAAAGAAATTAAAAATAAAAAATGAATCAATTGTGGGTCGCCACGTGTCAGTGGAGTTCACAAAACAGTGTAACAGCCGGTTCTAAGTTTAAAATTTTTAGAATCGATTCTTAAAAAATATAGTGGAACCCACACTTTTGTGCAGATCACATCTTTTTAGTTCAAGTTTTGCCTGCTCAATTATTGACACGAGTTATTCAATTTCTAGATCATCATGTATCCAGTACGTAATATGATCATGAACATAATCTTATAATACGTGTCTACAAGTTGCTAATAGTACAGACTTTTAGAGCTATCTTTAATGCATGTCTCTTAAGTTGAGTCTCTTAAATCATGACTAAAGGGGGTCCTTAAGTGGGTCTCTTAAGGTGTAAAGCCTGTGAACAGTGTAAAAGTCAGTTGCAAAAACTATAAACTAAGAACCGGTTTTTAAAAGTTTCTTACACTGTTCACGGACCCCACTGACACGTATCGGCTCGCGATTGGTTCATTTAAAAAAAAATTAAGAAATCTAAATGGATTTCTTAGGGTTAATCATGGCCTTAGAGCATCAACAACCGAAGTTCTTACCCTTGGTTTCACCACCAAAAACTTGTGCAGGCCCACAACGCTGTTTATATAGCGGTCCGCGATTGGTTCATTTTTAATTTTTTATTTTTTAAATCTAATAATTTTTTTTTAAAATAAGCAACCCATGGAAATTGTTAGGGTTAAAGATGCCCTTAGCGTACAGTCTCTTATCTTTAACTAAAAACACTAATGGGCATCTCTTAAATCTCTTATTTAAGAGATGTCTCTTAGCATTTTTAGTTAAAAGATAAGGAATCGTATGCTAAGAGACTCAACGTAAGGGACATGCACTAAACATGCCAAATGGCATTATTCTATTGCTCAGATTTTTAAAAGGAAAAGACAATTTAATTATTTAAACAAAAATTACAAAAATATTCTTATTTTACTTTTATACCCAATTTCGAGTTTCACCGTTTAAAGCTGCTCTTAAAGATCTAAAACCCTAGAACTGGAAAAAAAAATCTTATTGCCTCTCGAAAACCTAGCCATGCAGGAATCCGCCATCAAAGTAATTCTTCTTGGCTTTCTTTAACCTCAATTAATTGTTTCTTCGTAGAATTTTCTGATTATATATTTTTGTAACGTACGTGTAGGGTAGTGATGCAGAGATTCGACAAAACCGGTTCGTTTCTTTTTGAGATTTGAAACTGCAATAAGATAGATCATGTGTTCTTGTCTCACGGTAATTAATTAAACATCCATTGCAATATATAGCATTAGCAGGATTGCGGTCGAGGGATACGACACCTCTCTTCCTAGGGCAGATGTGGATGGAGCTTTGAGAGAACACTTGGCTTCATGTGGAAACATAATACATGTTTATGTTCCCATACAATATATAATTGGTACTGTCTGCAGGTTTGTGGCTGCTTCTTCCTCCAACTCTCTCTCGCTCAAATTAACTGCTGCTTTAACTATAAAATCTACTTTTTTTTTGTTTTACAGATACTCCTTAGTTTATGTTAATGAAGAAGATGAAGAAAAGGTTTTGAGGCTTAATGGAAGTGACATGGGAGGAGGACGGATTTTACAAATTAGCCCTTACCCGTTTCACAAAAACCACCTTGACCACGACTACTTGGCTCCTATGGAAGAACCCAAACGCTGTCGGACACAACACACGTAAAAATTGCTCTTTTCTTTTTGTTTATTTATTTTATTTGTTATTGGAGAATTTGTTGTGCCTGTTGGTCATGTTGATAATTAATCCTGCAATATTATAGGATGATGGTTACGGGTTTTGACACTTCCCTTCCTGTCGATGTTATCGAGACGGAGCTAGAGAAATATTTCCCTACATTGGATTCTTATGTTTCTCAAAACGTAGCCACTGGTCTTATCAGAAGGTTTGTAATTTCTCCTTCCTCCCACCAGTTAGTTTGCTTGCTAAGTATTTTTTTTTTTTTTTGCTAACTAAAGAAGCTTGTTTTGAGTTTTTTTTTTATTACAGCACAGTCGAAGTTTATGTCCGTGGACAAGAGGGTGTAGACAAGGCGCTGGAACGTAGTGGACGTTCTGTAAGAGGTTGGAACTTTATAGTTACTCACGTTGTTCCACTTCCAAAATATGAAACCATTACTGGCTACATTCACCCACGTACGTATATTTGATTCTTTCTTCTTCTATTTTTTTAATAACTTTTAACTATTAAGTAAAACCTTTCATTTATTCGTATGTTTGTTTGTTTGTTTCAGTTTGCTTGATTCATGATGAGACTGAGACTGCTGACGGAAATCAGCAGCAGAAGAAGAAGAAGAGCAAGACTATGGAGAGAAAGCAGAAGCAGAAGAAGAGGGAGAGAAAGCGAAAGCAGAGGAAGAGGGAGAGAAATCAGAAGATGAAGGGAGTATAAATCTCTTTCTGAGGAGAAGACATGCTTTTTAATGATAGTAACTTGTGTTCAATGCAACCCTTCTTTACTTTTGTCTGGATATTATTGGAGCTTCAAACTCTCAGAGCAAGATTATTGGAGTTTTTTAGAGATATTCTTAAGAATATGGGACCCACAGTTTTATTAAGAAACATTTCAAAAACCTTTAAGTAAGAGTTTTCTTCGCTTTGTCCTTGTCCTTACATTGTTTGCGGATCCATTGACACGTGGCGATCCGTGACTGGTTCGTTCATAATTTTTTTTTTAAATCAGAAAAAAAAAATTAAGAATCTCTCAGAAGTCTCAAGAGATAATGTTGCTCTCATATGTCTCTTTCTCCCTTTTTACTTTACAAAAATTCCCAAACTGAACACTCAAAAACCTAAATTATATATCAGCCCATTTAAAATTTACCCTCTTTCTTTCAACACATTTACACATTTTTCGGCCAAAATATAAACATTGCTTTTTAGCCCTTTCTCTGTTATATATTTGCATTTATCTCTCTTTTTCAGCGTTTTGGAAGACTCTTATGCAAGAGTGGAAACTCTGCTGCGTCTGTCCCTGTCAAGGCAGTTGAATCCAACGACTCGAACCGTAGGATTCTTCCCGAAGTTAGTACTCACCCGAACGCAACCACCACCGTTCCTTGGTGGTGGTGGCCTGGTCGCTCGTGGAGTGGACGGAGGAGAAGGAGAAGGAGTCACCACGAGAAGCTCGTCCCGAAAGAGTGAATCCTTTGTTAGTGGGTTAGAAACTCTACTTGGCGGCGACCCTGTAAAGAACAGAGGTGGCGATGACGTCATCTTCGCATCTTGTTCACGACCACTAGGTCCACTACCCTGTAGATAATATATGCACATGTCAAAAACTCGCATATATAACAAAAACATAAAAGCAAACTTTATATGTAATATATTTGTAGCTATATATCATTGATTATTACATTAGCGAGGATGGAATCCAAAATCTCGCTTCGTGATTTCGATGATTCGCATAGATCCATCTGATGACTTCACAAAACATAACATAAAACAAAGAGTCAATCATTTTGATTGATGACATGGAATAATATGTCATGGAAACGTTAGATGTTTTTTTTTGTGAATAATAAAAAGGCAAATCTCTCGAATAACACTTTTGAAGTTTTTGTCACAAAAATAAATTTTAAAAACAAAAATGACCAAACTAAATCTTTTTATTTTTTAAAAGTTAATATTTTTTATTTAATTTTTCAATTTTAAATCTCACCCCCAAAACCCCACTCCATAACTCTAAACCTTAAATCTAGATTAATTAATCCAAGGGGTATAAACGTATATTTACCCCCAAATCTCACTCCAAAAAAGTTATTTTTATCATTTTTTCTCTTAAAATTTATTTTTGTGACAAAAACTTTTTTAAGTCTATCTTAAGGTATTTCTCATAATTAAAACGTTAGATATTATTCATAAGAGAAATAAAGTATGTTACCTGACTTGCCATCGGTGAGATCGAGCAAGGTGATGGTCGTTGAGTACACCGACACGACGTGGTTTAGGGCAAACAACGTTGTCTCTCCTCATCTCACAGTTTTGTTGGAGTCCACAGCTGTTCATCATCTTCTTCTTAGTTGCTGCTCAAAGGAACCAATCAAATCAACCACAAGCAAATGAATATAACTTCAAGAGAGAGAGAGATTCAAGAAAAGAAGAAAAAAATGTTTATATAGATGATAAGGTAAGAGAAGAGGTGGTCAAACGGTAACGTGCTTTCTTATGGAGATCTGGTCTCAGTACCGTATAATTTAATTAATTAATCAGAAACCTTATTCATTATTAAATTATTAATTAAGATATTTAGCTTTTTTTTGTCAAAATTAAGATATTTAGCTACTTGACAAATCCACGATAATGTTTCCTGAGGAAATTTATTAATTAATAATTTTATAAATTTAAAAATATCTAGTGATCCTGTCAAGATCATAGTGGAGACATGGTTTTTTTTCTTTATTTAGAAATTTAAGTCATGATTGATTTTGATATTAGAATAAAAACGTATGGAGAAGAACATAAACGATGATCTAGCTAAACATGTATATGGAATAAACGTGAAGAATCTGAAAATGATTAGTTTTAGATCTATAACATGATCGTCAGCAGAGACACACAGATTCAGATCAGTTTTAAACTCAAACTAGATTAGAAAACACCAGATGTGTCCGAGAGAGATTACCTGAAGCTATTCGTATTTGGAGAAGAGACAAGTGGCTTTCAAGAGAGATGTCACGAACAGTCTAAGCAAAGGCAAAGAGAAAAGAGAGAACCTGCACACAACAATGCAATGGAATCCTTATTTTATTTGTTTCAGTTAATTTCTATATTTATTTCTCCTTTTGCATTGTAAAACGTCTATTCAGTTATTCAATTTTAAATCAAACATATTTAATAATTTCGTTTCAAAAATACTCCCTGTTCCTAAAAGATCCATATTGTAGTTTTTTCACACTTTTTAATAAAACACAATAAATTTGTATAATTTTTTGTATTTATCTTTTTTCCATAATTTTAAACCAATAAAAAATCAATTAGTGCAATTAAGTTTTTTGAAGTTTACAATTAGATAATAAAACATACATTAAAAATGTAAAACATGGATTTTTTACAAACAAATTTTTTTTCTAAAATATGCATCTTTAAAAAGAGGGAATATATGTTTTGTATACAGCTTTTTCTTAAATTGCATTTGTTCTGTTTGGCCTTTTTGGGCACAGACGGTGCCTAACCCTCTTCCTCGTGAATATCTATCAAATTAATGTCACCGACGATTTAACAATACTACTTTATTTCATATTGACATCGGATTTACTCTTTCTTTATTAGCTTATCACACTACTCACAAAAATATCTTCTTTATTTTATTATAGAATTTCTTATAGTGGACACGTTTTGAAAACTAGTTAGAGCTAGCTGTTTCACTTTACACAATGTTTTAGACTGTTTTGAAAGATATAGATCCTGGACATGTCCACATGTCTCCTTTTAATTGTATGGCATCTATGAATAACACAAGAGTCCAAAGTTTTCTCTAAGAAAGCAGTATCCCACATTTATAGGTATTTTAAAGTACTGTAATTAGTAGTTGTATTTGTATACATACAAATCAAATTAAGATAAAACTGAACAATACATGATAGAAACCCGGAAATTAACATTTCTGATGAAATGTAAAGGAACAAATATTAATGATAAATAATTATTTTAATAACTACATGAATGTATAGTTTCATTTTAATAACTTTGTAAGAAACATATTACAAACAAAAGTAACAAACATATATTTACTATAAGTTGATATATTCTTTACTAATATATTTTTTATTAGGAGTTACAGTTTATAACTTATAAATATACAATGGAGTAAATGGGAGGAAAATAAAAATGTGAAAAGAGAGAAAAAATAAAAATGGGACAGAGAGTAAAGTAGAGTAATATATTTACTTTTGCTTAAGTTGGAGTAAATTTATTTATGTATAATACTTTTTACCTGATTGAAGAAATTTTAGAGTAATTAAGAGTAACTGATTTAAGTGATATACAGTGACCACCTATATCAGGGGCGAAGCTAGGTTAAAAACAAAGGGTACATGTGTACCCATAATTTTAAATATTTCATGTTTTACATCAGAAAAATAAGTAGAAATTGTTAAGTTGATCATGATGCACATGCACCCATAGTTTCTTATAAACCCGAGTTCAAAGCTTCCTTATTCTAGATTTGTAATTTATACTATTTGTTTTGCACCCTGTCAAAAAAGAGTCTGGGCATCGCCCCTGACCTATATCAATGTAAATTGACTTGCACGTTTATGATTTTCAGTATTTTTGACAAGTTAAAGATATCGGGAGAAGCACGATGTCCTGTCTATGAAGTTGATATGTATGAGTCTACTGTGATAAACCGTAAACCAAAGCTTACATGTCCGTTACGTCGTGGGTATGTAAAGACATGTGTTGTAGTACAAGGTGGTTCATCTTTCATGAATTTTGTTGAAGATATTCTTATTAAAGTTTTTCTTGCTTTTCACTTTTAGCCAACCAAGTTGGCATAACGATATTATTGAGTTTATCATAAAAAAATTCCACACACAAACAGACATAACATTTAACATCCAGACAAAAGAACAGAAAAAATGTTGCAATGCATCACAAGTTAATAGCACAAAAGAGCATATGTCTTCTTTAAGAAGAGAGAGCTTTCTACTCCATAAGTCTTATTCCTCTGAGTGTCCTTTATAATAGATATATAGCCTTGGATCAGCTTTCTGCTCGTCAGTCAAGGGAGTCGAGTTAACTGAAAGAAACAAACAGACGAATTAATTAATTAAAAGGCGTTTTTATTAAATTAGTTAAAATTAAATAGGAATCAAGAATCAAAATTTACGTACGTGGATCAGAGTAGCCACACTTGATCGGTTTGTGTGGCACAACCTCGGCAACTACAATGTTCATTCCTTCCACAGAACGTCCACTAAGTTCCAGCGCCTTCTCTATAGCCTCTTCTCCAAAGACATAAACGAAAGCTTTGCTGTGAATATATAATCAAACAAGTCCTTAGTTATAAAACTGATAACTTTAGACCATCACTAAACCGGTTTCTTAAAGGGGTTTTTAACTTAAAATTTTACGTTTTGTTTTATACTTTTCGGTTAAGAATAGTCTCTTATTTAAGAGACGATTCTTAGGTTTTCTTAGTTAAAAAAAACGAAATGTCTCTTATGTCTCTTATTTAAAAGACGATTCTTAAGTTTTCTTAGTTAAAAGCTAAAAAACGTCTCTTAGAAAAGCTAAGAACCACACCCTAAGAGCACATTTAACCCTTAGAGCCCCTAAGTAACATTTTTTTTGGTTTTTTGGTTTTCTGGATTATTTTTTTTTTAAAAAAAATAGATAAACGAATTGCGGACCGCCACGTGTCGGTGGGGCCCGCGAATAGTGCAAGAACCTTGCAAGAATCACCTCTTAGGGCATCTCCAACGGGACCTTATCCCCTCATTTTTTGAAGGGTTTTGCACTCCAATGGACCCTTATCCCCTCAAATTTTAAGGGGGTGAACAGTGCACCCTCAATTTGAGGGTGCACTGTTCACCCCCTTAAAACACTATTTACTTTTCACTTTAGTCCTTCTATTTATGTATGTTTAATGATTGTATACTTTATTATTTTTCATGCTGCATTTTAATATTATAATTATACTAACACTTAAATATTATAATATAATCTCATAAAATTCACTTAAATAATAATAATATGTTAATTAAAAATAAAGAAGCTCATTTATCACTTAAAAATGCATTGATTGAGCATATATGAAAATATTACGGAAATAATCAGATTGATTAGTTTTGTATGTTAAATGTATTTTGTAATTTGAAACTGTATGTGTTTTATTATTATATGCAATTTTATATTTTTTTATAAATGATCTGGTGTTATTACTAAATGTGTTTACTAATTTTGTCAATAATATGTGTTTATTATTTGAGCATCATTATCCCTAAGAACCCTTTACCTTAAAGGGTTCTTAGTTTTTTTTTTTTCTTTTTGGTCTGTTTTTTTTTTAAAAAAAAAAGAAAAAAGGAAGAACCAATTGCGGGCCGCCACATGTCAGTAGGGCCCGCGAACAGTGCAAGAACTTCTTAAGAACTGGCTCTTGCAGAAGAACTTTAAGAGTTGAGTTCTTAAGAAAACAGTGAACCCCACGCTAAGAACCCTGGCTAAGAGCCAGGGATAATGATGCTCTTAGGGAAGAGGTTTAAGAGGCAACTCTTAATTTATAGTGGGTCCCACATCATATTTAATTAATTTTTTTTAAGAACCATGGCTAAGAGCCATGGTTAATCATGCTCTAAGAGCATCATTATCTCTAAGAACCCTCTTAGTTTTTTTTTTCGTTTTGGTCTGTTTTTTAAAAAAAAAAAAGAACCAATTGCGGGCCGTCACATGTCAGTGGGACCCGCGAACAGTGCAAGAACTTCTTAAGAACTGGCTCTTGTAGAAGAACTTTAAAAGCTGTGTTCTTAAGAAAACAGTGGGCCCCACGCTAAGAACCCTGGCTCTTAGCCAGGGATAATGATAAAGACAGGGGTTAAAGATGTCTTTACTAAAGGAAAATTTAATACAAGTCAGAAAACCTTTTGACACCACCACAGGTCCTGTAAGCAAAAGAATCAGCCGGAAAGAAACCAGATGAAGAGAAATGTTCAGACAACCTGCTCTCGAGATCATCCATAGAAAGGGAAGGGTCATATCCAGTAACACGAAACCAAGTATTGCAGGGTATGATGATACTATCAACATTAACACACATACAAAAATAAATTTTAAATCTAATTCATAAAATAAAATTAAGAACAATTTATACGTGCGTTGTGACTGACAGTCTCGGGCTTGTTTCATAGGAGCCAAGACATCATCAAGGTGATTTTCATGAAACGGGTAAGGGTTAATTTGTAAAATCCGTCCTCCCATGTCACTTCCATTAAGCTTCAATGCCTTTTCTTCGTCTTCTCCATTAACATAAATTAAGGAGTATCTGTAAGACACAAGTTTATTAGCAGCAGTTATAGCTTGAGCGAGCGAGTTGGAGGAAGAAGAAGCCACAAACCTATTGAGAATACCACTTTCATAGTCTATGGGAACATAAACATGAATTATGTTTCCACATGAAGCCAAGTGTTCTCTCAAAGCTCCATCCACATCTCACTACAAGAAAAGAGTGTCAACTCCGACAACAGTTTTCTGAGAACTTGCATCATCGGAAAATTTTCTTCAACTCTACTAGAAATTGCCGAGAAACTATAAATTTCATCTGAATATTCTCGAAAATTACCGATGAACAATGTTTGTCTGAATTTTGTCACAATATATAGTCGGAATCTTCCGAGGATTGTTTTTTGTCGGAATGTTCGTTGGTATTCTCTCGAGAATTACCGACGACAACAAAGTCTCTGAAATTTGTTGGAAAAATTGACGGAAATTTGTTGGAAAAATTGACTGAAAATCGCTGGAAGAGTTGTCGCGTACACGTGTTACGACTACAATAGTTTCCGAGAAGACATCGACGACAACTGGCGTCAATAGTTTCTCGGTTTATGATAATTTTGCTGGCGTTCAAGTTATTAAATCAGCGATCTACCCCATAAAAAAAATTCAATTTTGTAGATCTCACCATAACCATATTCATCTAATCTTCTCAGTTCTCAAAGATATTTTCAACCACGCCTCTCTAATACTTTCAGCCGACGAATGTAGGAATATCTTAAGCTTTTTTTTAGTTCTCTTATGCTTTATATTCTTATTATATGATGGTCAAATGTTGTTACTTATTGAAATGAAGTAGAATTTTTTTGGCAGATCTTGTGATTTTGTGTTTCTTTGTTGTGGGAGGAGAACGGCGACTCCGGTGTGTCTGTTCTGACAGTATCGTCTCGATGTGGTGAAGCATGGATTGTCTTGTCCACTTTCGTCTCCTCTGCCGTTGTCAATCTTCTACTTAACGAAGATTATAAACAAGTTTGATACCTGGCACGGCTAGTTCTTCACAGCATCTTGGTGGCAGATCCGACTTTTCAGATATTGAAGACGTCTTCTTCGGCGGATGGCTAGGGTTATGCGTTGTATCCGGTTTGTATCGGTTTTCTGGTTTAACTTTGTTTTATGTAAACCACTTATAATCTCTCCGATTAGGATTGGTATAGATATTAATACATATTATTTTAAAATACTATTCTGTAACTAGAGTCGGCACATGAAACTAAACCGGTGGTTTCGTTGAACTAAACTTCTGCTCCGGTTTTTTAAATAAGAGTTTAGTTTTTTTTTTTTAATTTTTTTTTACTGAAATTGTCGATAGTTTCTCGGAAATCACCGACAACATTAAGACTAAACTGTTCATCGGCAATGTTATCGGAAGTATCTCGGTTGTTTCCGATGATCGTTCCTAGAATATCCCGAGAAAAAAACTTCGTCGGTAAATTTTCCAACAAAATCATGATGATCATTGTTTACCGACGCTCAAACTCCGACTAATTGTAGGTCATCGGGAATACGACGGGTTTCATGGATTCCGACAACGTTGCGAGGTATTTTGCTGTCGGCATATGGATTTATTCTTGTAGTGTCTCCCTTAGGAAGGGAGGTGTCGTATCCCTCGACCGCAATCCTCCTAATGCTATAACAAATGATATTTAATTTAAATAGCATGAGACAACAACACATGATTTAGTTAATTACATCAAAAAGAAACGAACCGGCTTTCTCGAATCTCTGCATCACTACCGTTCATTTCCAGACCCTACACGTTACAAAAATATACTCAGAAAATTATACCAAGAAGAAACAATTGTTTAAGGTTAAAGAAAGGGAAGAAGAATTACTTAGATGGCGGATTCCTGCATGGCTAGGTTTTCGAGAGGCAATAAGATCTTTGTAGGGTTTCAGGTCTTTGTATAGTCACTCTTTAGTCTTTACTTATTCTTTTGGTTTGGGGCCGTAACTGTCCTTCTCGTTGGGTCTTGAATTTAAGTTAGGCCTGAACTAGGCCCATTCACTCATAATCCTCTTGTGAAGCATTTTTTGGAAGAACGGGCAAGCGGTAATCGTAGGCCTATTATTGTGCTCACTCACGTTACAGGTTTAGTAGGCTGTCATGTATTAGTTCTCGAGATCTCTTCAAGACATTTGTTACAGATGAAGTTATAGTTTGATTCATTGGATATAAGAAGAGATAACTCTTTATAGTGCAAACACATGGAGTTGAAAACAATAGAGTAACTCATTATATCAAAAGCCAAAACAAAGGGCTTCAGTAAAAACAAACGGTGTAGAAACTAAACCCCCCGTCACGGCCAGAGAACACTTATTCGGAACAAACTACAAATAAAGACATCATTACATCATTTGAGATCGATATCTTCTTTTGTCTTACAGCACATCTAGGCCTTGGACATGTGAATGATCAAGTCAACCACACGGGTACTGTAACCCCATTCATTGTCATACCAAGACACAAGTTTCACGAAGTTGTCACTCAATGCAATTCCAGCCTTTGCGTCGAAAATGCTCGACCTGCTGTCACCAACGAAGTCTGTTGAGACAACATCATCCTCTGTGTAACCAAGGATTCCCTTTAGCTTTCCCTCAGATTCCTCCCTGTGTATAAAAGGTAACAATCCAATCAGTTAAAAGTTAATCTTACAAAAGATATGATGATCAAACTAGTGAAACTGGAAACCGAAAGCTTTACTTGATAGCCTTCTTGATTTGGTCGTAGGTTGCGGCTTTCTCGAGTCTAACCGTGAGGTCAACAACTGAGACATCAACGGTGGGAACACGGAAGGACATTCCGGTTAACTTTCCGTTGAGCTGTGGAAGTACCTTTCCGACTGCCTTGGCAGCTCCGGTGCTGCTCGGGATGATGTTGAAGGAAGCGGCTCTTCCACCTCTCCAGTCTTTCATTGATGGACCATCAACAGTCTTTTGAGTAGCTGTAATCACACAAACAAACATACAATTGAATTATAGTTTCAGTAAAAGAGGTAACAGGACTCATGAATCAATATAATGGAAATGAAATTTATATATATACCAGTGATAGAGTGAACGGTAGTCATGAGTCCTTCCACAATTCCAAACTTGTCGTTGATAACCTGTATACACAGACTTCAAATGTCAATACAAGCGAGGCACAATTCATTTTGAAATCCAAGAGCCAGAACAAATAAATAGAGACCTTGGCAAGAGGAGCAAGGCAGTTAGTGGTGCAACTAGCGTTTGAAACAATGTTAAGGTCAGACTTGTACTCATGCTCGTTGACACCAACAACAAACATGGGAGCATCTTTGCTTGGTGCAGAGATAACAACTTTCTTGGCACCACCCTGTAACAAAAACGGACCATATGAGATACTTATTAAACTTATTTTCATGCCTTAAACAACAGAAGCATACATGAAGCGAAACACCATGCCTATATAATATTATATGAAGGGCCAGAAGCAAAACACCACCCTAAACACCAAATCATTCAGTTGAAAGATTGCATCGAATAAGTACTTGTTTAGCTCCATTAATTACTTGCAACTCTACTAAGAGCAACACGAGCAATCCTAGGATCCAGCTAGCTCTATCATACAAAACAAATCTATATGCATACAACATATACTGCTACATATAACATGAAAAAACAGATGGAAACAAACCTTCAAGTGAGCAGCGGCTTTGTCCTTGTCAGTAAACACACCAGTAGACTCAACAACAAAGTCAGCTCCAGCCTCACCCCATGGAATATCCTCAGGGTTCCTTACATTACAAAACATTAGAACCCCATAACCCTCCATAAGAGATAAGATGTTATGTACATACCTGATGCCGAAAACAGTGACTGGCTTCTCACCAAAGAGAAGTGTTTTCTCATCTTTCAACTTAAGTTCATTGTGCTTCCACTGACCGTGAACACTATCATACTTAAACATGTATGTCTACAACACACAACAAACACATGGATTCAATCAAACTAAGTCACACATAATCAATCCATCTATGTAACAAGCCGAATCAAAGTAAAGAAGCTCTCACCATGTACTCGGTGGTGATGAAGGGATCGTTAACAGCGACGAGCTCAACATCGTTCCTCTGAAGGATCACTCTAGCTACTAAACGACCGATTCTTCCGAAACCTTAACCAACAACATCATAAAACTCAGATTCCTACAGATCTAACCTAACCAAAACGATTCAAAAGCAACACTCACCGTTGATTCCGATCTTAATCTTCTTGTCAGCTACACAAACAAGAGAGAAAGCAAAAACACGATCAACGACGAAGCAAGAGATCGAATAAACAGAGATCAACAAGAGCGAAGAATCTCACCCATTTTGGAGATTGGAGATGACGATGAGATCGAGAGAGGAAGCGAGCTCGAATGTGAAGTGAGAGTTTGATTAGGCTTTTGGGTTATATATAAAGCGATTCGAGATTTTGATCGTGTGGCTGAGGTTTTTTCCTGGGGAAAGAGGTTAACGGATGTGATTCAGTTATTTAATTGTTCGTTATTTTTAAGATTATTTACTTTTTTGCCACTGTTTTGGCTAGCCGTTTATGGCAGGATTAAGAACTAACTGGGGAAACTAATGGCGCTTGTACTTCACGCGCAAGTATTGGAATATTCGAGGTCGATAACCTCAGATCCTATGGGCCGGGCCGACACACACAGGCTTTGAAAAATACCCGCATTATCGAGCCAGCCAAGCCAATGAGCATACACCACGTATCACGTCCAAATAAAAAATATACTCTTTTTGTTTCAATATAATATCTTATATTTTTTTTACGCATATTAATAAAATATCTAAAAATATATAGTTTTTACTATTATTTTTTTCATAAATTTTAATTAATAAAAATTTAATAAATATAATTAATTTTAAAATTATTTGCAATTAATTAATTATTATTTCATAAAATATGCAGTCAAAATAAAAATATTTTTTTAAAAATAATTTTTTTGAAACATCTATTTGTATGAAATAGAGAAAGTATTATTTAGTGTCGTAAAACTTTGTTTTGTTGTCAGGGGCGTAGCCAGTGCATGACCAATGGGGGCATGTGCACCCGTAATTTTTTGGATATTATGGCATTAGTATGAAAATTTTCAAGAAAATCAGCTAGAAAAGATAGTTAGAGTGTTATTGTGCACCCATTGATGTCCCAAGTTCGATTCTTCTTTTGGCATTTATTTTAATTATATTAGAAGTGCACCCATTAAAAAATCTTTCTGGCTTCGCCCCTGTTTGTTGTTGATGAACGTACTATGTGATAGCACAACTTTTTCCTTTTGAAAACCTTCAGCACAACCTTTTTTTTCTTTTACATAAAATATAGTTTCACAACTCCACTTAATTTTATATGTACCATATGGTAGGAAGCTTGTAGATGTCATTTATAAAATAATTTTTATGTACAAGATATTTGTATAAGTTTGTGTTGTATATTTATGTAATCGTGACTTCATAATGAGACCACTTTAAGAGCATTGGTTGGTCAGATGAACGTGACCGACTTTATGCAAACGGTAAGACTATTGGCTTTTTTGCCAAAGGTCTCATGCTTCAATACTTCATTTTATTTATGTGTTAGGTGAAACCGTGAAAGCATATAAAACTCCTTAATCGGGTTCATATGGATCCAGATACATTCTGTATATAACTATTTAATTTAGTCGAAAACATGTCAAGAAAAATATCTAAATTTAGCATAGTAATTTTCTCAATTTGAGTTATTTGTGGACTTTAAATGTTGCTTCTTAAATTCCATATCATTATCCGTCTCTTATCCTTTTATCTTGAAGTGTTCACAATGTTCTGGTGTAATCCTAAAGATAGAAAAGAACAAAAATATATCACTATCAAAGTATATGTTAACATTCGATTCTTAAAGAACGGAAAAAGATAGATGCAATTATTGATGCAAACGAAAATGATTGATGCAAACTTTAACAAATCGAATCTTATCCATGTAAATCTGCTTAGAACCAATGTTAGTCCAGTTACGAGATGGATTAGATTTAGATAAGTTGGTCTTATGGCTTAAGTATTTAACTAATCATTTCAGTTCACCACATATGCATAGATTAATATTCTTTTGTTTGCTTTAAATTTTGACTGCGTAATCTTAAATTCAAGATTATGTGTTTATACAATCGGTCTACAAGAACAACGAGAGAAGAGTGATTGATACAATGCACACACACCTGTCTCACATTCTCTTATGTTCTTCCAAAATGTAACATAACATACACATATACAATTTGATGCCTTACTCTGCCCTGCAACGTGACTCCGAGTTGATATGGAGTAGTTGAGCAAGTACATTCTTTGTTAATATTTATTTACAGAGGAAAGGTTTTGTGATTAGATTATCTGTTTTGATGGTTTTGATGGTTTTGGACGAGAAGTTCTCTGTGATCATATCCTCTCATCTCACTCCTCGGTACACAGCACCAGGTTGAAGATCATCCATGTTGTCTATGTTCCTATAACCATCAACTTGCAGACATGTCCATCCCCTTCTTGCCAGAAAATCTCGGTAATCTTCTTCCGTGTAGAAGACTTTCTCTTCTGTATGGACTGGTAACTGGTTGGATTCATCATAGTGGCAAAGTCTAATGGTTAGTCCTGCACAATAGGTTTAGGATATTGACAACTCAGTCAACTGTATTTGCTGTAGAAACAGATGGTAATGTGATGAATCTTACCATCATCGACATGGAGTAGATAGTTCCCTAAGGGCATGTCTCGGTCAAGACAACGAACAACCTGGTCTTCATCTTCTAACCAAAAAGCCCGTCGAGTTCTTAACCCAAAAGCTGATCTGATTGTGTCTTTGATTGCTTCAGTGCTACCATCAACGCCGATTCTTCTTGTATAGTCGCCAAATTTAACAGTTATGATCCTCCCACCAAAAGGCTGACCTTGAGAATCACCACCTGCTTGTATAGCATAAAAAATCTAATTAGTTACACAAGACAAGACATAATCAGTAGAGGAACATGGCTGTGAAGCAACCTCAAAACTGTAAGTGAATTTGGTTCAAAAGAATTAGAAAACTCATATTCTTACATATACTACTACTAAACCATATGCTTGGAACATAAAGTTCAAAAACAAGTCTTTTGCCTTTTGGCAAATTAACTTTGAGGCATGAGTTATTATACTTGCCGTTTCCAGGAGTCTCTCTCCAATTCCAAGGAGGAACTCCATTTGCTGCAACAGCATCAACTGTAGTGATTGCAAGAGGATGACCATCATGATCAAGACGCCTTTCAAGGTTTAATGCTGGCCTTCCATCAGCTAGAACATAGATAAAAAAAACTTATCAAAACACAAACACATCCTCTAGAAACCAAACTAAACCAACTAACAGAGAAACTCTATGTTAATTCCATGGCAAAGTCTGTTCCAATTACAGAAAAATAATTTCCTCTTGCACATGCAACTCATTGTTTCCAACCCCAAATGCTCACAAAGCAAGTTAAGACCTCAAGGAGAAACTTCACACCAATTTATAACATAACCTTCAAGAGGCAATGGACATTCTCTTTGTGATATAGCAACATATAATTAGCACACAAAAGTCAACGATAAGATCAGTACCTTCAACGGATCCAAAAGAAATGCTCGGATCATCAAAACCTACGATGAAAGATAAAGTTACCACTAAAACCACATAACCATATTTAAGTACCAAAAGCATTATCTTCTCAAAAGACCAATGAAGCCATATTAAGAAACATACTCTAAAATGGCATTACAACTAGTATCATCTCAGCCTAAAGCAATTGCCCAAACTCTACCACGGTACCACTTATCTTACCAATATAAACCCTAATCACATCTGGGTTTCCCCAAAACAAATCAAGAAACCAAGCATCCCTAAATTGCATAAAGAAATCAACTTTAGCAGATTTAAGTACCAAAAGTATCATCTTCTTACAAGATCAATGAGGCTATATTAAGAAACATATCAAAAATAGCACTCCAACTAGTATCATCTCAGCCTAAAGCATTGCCCACATTGTACCAACTATCTTATCAATATAAACCCTAATCACAGATGGGTCAATCATTAACCTTTATCAGTAAAAGTTTACTGATAAATTGCATAAAGGAATCAACTTTATCATATCAGCCTAAAGCATTCCCCAAATTGTACAACTATGTTATCAATATAAACCCTAATCACATCTGGGTTTCCTCAGAACGAACAAAGAAACAGAGCATCCCTAAGTTTAGCCAATAAAGCTTATACCTTTATCAGTAAACTGCATAAATGAATCAACTTTAGCAGTGTTGGGTGTAGCATTAGGGCTCTTGCTATACTGCGCCGTCGTGTTGGTCGTCACTTTCTTGCTCCTCTCCCTAAGAATCTCTTCAATCTCCTTGTAATAAGACATCTTAGCCGATCTATTCCCTCTGTCATGATGCTTCGCCTTCTTAAACTCCTTCAACAGATTCCTCCACTTGTCGGTACACATGGTCGGAGACCGGTCGAACCCTTTCTCCCTCATCTTGGCGGAGATCTGCTCCCAGAGATGCTTGTTGGACTTGGAGGTGTTGAAGAGACCGTCCATGCCTCGACGGAACATGATCAGGGAACGTGTCTCGTCTTGAACCCATGTCTCTGCTCGTTTCTTGGGAGCTTTCACTTCGTGATCCTCGCCGCTGGATTCTCCTAAGAGGATCTGTTGCGGCTGGAGATGATGAGGGTGATGAGTGGTAGTGACGTCGATGATCATGGTGTCGTGTCCGGTGGTGGAGGGATTGGTGTTATCGTCGTCTTTGTAGAAGTCGATAGGACGAGGCTTGTCGGAAACGAACATTGCTTGCTGTCTTAGCCGAGCAGTGAGAGAGATGTGGCGACCGCAGCAATTTTTTTGGTTTTTAATGTATTTAATTTGGGGTTTTTTAGTCTATTACACAATTAGTGAAGATGCCAATTAATTAGACCATGTTTATCAGCGTCTCTTACAATGAGGTTCTTAACATAATTTGATTTTTTTTTTGTTTTTTTTTTAAAAAATTTTTTTTGTTAAGAAACGGCTCTTAAGACTCTTATTTAAGAAACGTTTCTTAGGTTTTCTTAGTTAAAAGTTAAGAAACATATTTTAGAAAAGTTAAGAACCTCTGCTAAGAGACCCCCAATAAACCTGCTCTTAAAGTATTAAAAATATCCAAATTCGAATCTAGTCCACCTTTTAGATAGTTGAATATTTGTACATTGGTAATGAACAA
The DNA here is from genome assembly GCA_905132765.1 of Moricandia arvensis. NCBI lineage: Eukaryota > Viridiplantae > Streptophyta > Magnoliopsida > Brassicales > Brassicaceae > Moricandia > Moricandia arvensis. The sequence continues at coordinate 42,133 of CAJHQP010000889.1, forward strand.
TTGAACATATCGTGCTAATTAAAAAAAAACTAGGCAAAATTAGAGATTTATATCTTTTTATTTAAATTTAGAAAGCTTTTTTTTTTCTATCTAGAGTATGACTGGTTCATATCATAGGCTCGATAGGCGACGCTTAGAACATCAAAATTTTAATTGATAATTTTAGTTATATATATAAAGCACTATATAAAATTACATAAATATTAAGAATATAAAATTTTAAGTGGATTTAAGAGCATGTTTAATGCATATTTTTTAACATGAGATTTTTTAATTAAAAAAAATTTAATAACCGTATTTTAAATAAAAGATAAACGTTTCTACGCTGAAAAATGTTTAAAAAATAAAATTATAAGTTAATAACTTCACTTTTAAGAGATCCGGATAAACATGACTTAATATATCAAACAAAAAATAAAGATGTTAGAACGGTACTCTAAGAGACATAGACATGTAACTATATTGCAACCAAAGACTAGCTATCAAATGAGGAAAAATGTAGACAAGAACAAACCAGGCACATGATGAAATAAAACCGTGGGTCATACGACTCATCAATCAGATTATTACTTTCGGTTTTAATGACATAGACAGGTTCAATAGTGCTTAGTATCTTTTTCTATTTAAATTGAGAAAAGTGAAAAATTTTAAGATGAACAATCTTTTGGCAAAACAAGTTATATGAGCCACACTGTGGAAGCTAACAAGATTGAATTGCCAAAAACATAAGACTAATAATAAAGGATCTTTAGTTCTAGGGAGAGGTTTTGTTTTTGTATTTTCTTTAAAGAGATGCAAAATGTAACATCATTTCTTGGTTTTCCCTTCTTTATATATGATATTGTTTGTTGAAGCTTGTTAATGGGTTCTTGATGGTGACCTTGTTACAATCTGTTTTATTATCTGATTCATATAAATCTGAATAAAAACATGTACCAATACAAAATATTCAAATACAAGAAGCTGTTCATGATTCCCACTTGCTCTTCAACTTATCAACATGCTTAAACTCAAATGTCAAGACCACACTTTCATTCATCCTCCTCAAGACAAAGCTCTCCACCAACACAGAACATTTATAGCTCTTCCAACTCGAGCCACCTCCATCAAACCTGTCAGATCTTTTAACCACGGCTCCTTGGTGATCACTCTTCCACCCGAACCTCTCCTCCTCCCATTTCATCCTCTCAGTGACAACAGACCTCAAACCAACACTCTTGTTTGCAAACCCAAACCAAACAACCCCATTTTCATCCACCCTTATTGTCTCTTTTCCAATAACTTGTCCCTCAAGCTTCACAACCTCTGGTTCAACTTCCACATTGACTACAACCTCACAACTTTCTTTATAAGCGTTTTCACAAGAATAAACCTCCTCCCATTTTTGGTAAAGAGTCATTCTGTAATAAGTTGAGTTCTTAAGCTGATCCTTTGCGTCTCCATCCTTCACGAATATGAAAGGTACGTACCAGTTCCCTACCACAACGGTTGTGTTCAGATCACTAGGAAGTTCGGACCGAAGCTTAGCGTTAATCCCTTTCGCATCATCTCTCAGACCATAGTCTTCGGATGTCGAGTACTCAACGGTCCAATATTTTCTTTTGAGGAACTCTGGTGGTATACCGTCTGGAGCAACGGATGTTGCAAAATAGTATCGGGACAATGATTTCTTTGGATGAATCTCGAATTGTTGGTAAATATCATAAGGGTCTGCTTGTTGTGGTTTAGCTTCAGGAACACGGCTGAAGCAAAAGCAGCAGGGGACTCTATCCTCCTCTTTCGCATTAGCCGAAGCTTCTCTGCAACACAAAGTCACAAACAACAAGAAAGTTGTAAGTAGGCCTGGGTAAAAAAAACAAACCAGACTCCAACCGAAATACCCAAATCTGGAATCAGATTGAAATCCTCAGATACCATACCTGAATGGTTTTTATATTTTTATATCCAAATAATTGAATTGAACCGGAATCAAAACGAAAACCGAATTGATAGCCGAATATATAAAAATATTAATTATACATATAATATAACTAAATATATATTTATAATTTAAAAATTTATCAAACGTATCAAAATAGTTGAAGAAAAATAAATTATTATAAAGCATTTGAATTACCCAAAAGTATACAAAAGTATTCAAATATTTTTAAATATTCAGAGTAATATGAAATATCCAGGATTTTTATCCAAAATTATCTTTATTATTCGATATTTTATCTAAAATACCTGATATTTAATTCAAACTACTCGAATTTGAACCGGAACCAAATAAGAACTAAAAATTTGTCGGATCTTTTATGGTTTTTAATCTTACAATCCAAATCGAACCGAACTCGAAACTATTTGAATTAAATCAAATAGTAAATGGATTTTCTAGTTTTCTACCCACTACTTGATATCCGAAATGCCCGAACCAAACCGGTACCCAAAATCCCCATGCCTAGTTGTAAGAATAACGTATTTGTAAGATAACAAGCTCAAGATTTAAAGAGAACATCCTTGTAAGTCATACCCTGAGTGTTTCCCGCTTCTTCTAATGGCATAGTAACGGTTAGAAGATAACGGCTGGTCAAGAACCGGTATGAAAACGACGGGATCACGATAAACGATGGCCACGTTATTAGCTACGATGATGTATCTCACAGTCAGCTTTGCGTTTACCGGGAACGGTAAGCCTTTGAGTTCACTATCGTAGCAAGATCCGAAGCAACACGTTGGCTTCGACTCTTCATCTTGGATTATAAGTACACCGGAGTTTGGACCTTCCGACAATGGCTGCTTCAGCTCCGATCTGTTTCTCTGATATTCCGACAAACGTCGTGTAACATACATGTTTGGTTTTAGCTGGTGAATGATTAGCTAGAAGTTTAATTTTTAATGGTTGTGTGATTCGTATAACTTGAGATTGGATCCATTTATATAGAGTATTATAAGAAGGAATACACTGTATATTTTAATAACAAGAAAATAAATAACAGAATTAGAGAACCTCTTACGCGGTACTATCTATAAAGACTTTTCCAAGCAAGATCTTGATTTGGCATTTATGGAAGTCTTTTTATGGATGTTTTGAAGACACACGTTACATCGTGTTTTGTAATAAATCATATCATCCAACTTTGAATTCAACAGGTATGGTATGACCTGTAGAATTTTATATATTTGGGTGAGCACATACTGAAATATCCGAGATTTTAGAGGTATTTGGTGGGTACATAATCGAATATTCAATTATCTGATCCAATACGATCCATAGCTATTCGGATAATCGGTGTTCTAGATATTCATAATTGTTTTTTTTATTATTTTAACGGTAAATTTGATTCAAAATGTACAAAAATAAAATTTAAAATAAATAAGAAACACAAAAATAATATAAAGTAGTAATATTTTATTACAAAATAAAAAAGTTATTTCCTTTTTAAAATTCTAATAAATAATTTAAAATTTTATTAAATAAAAATATTGTAAGATTTATATAAATAAAATATATACATAATTATATATATACTTTTAAAAAAAATACATATATATAACGGATTGGATCAGTTATCTTTTTTTAATATTAGTATTTATGATTTACGAGTATTATATATTAATATTATTTTACTTTGTAAACTTACAAATATCTAAATTTTTCGGTTCTAATCAAAACGAATAGCGAATTAATTCAAAATTTCTGAATATTTGCCCAGCTCTAGTCATGTGGGTAACAGTTGGCGTGGAGATTGTAAGAAGAGAGATTGTGTGATGGAAACAGCTTTGGATGCATGTTGTAAATAGACATCTTGAAACTAGTAAAATAAAGAATGAATGACAAACTCAATTCCAACTTCTCTTCAACTTATAAACATGTATAAGCTCGTGTGTCAAGATTTTTAAATGGCAGAATCTTAGCACGTTACCAGTAAGTTTCAAGGAAGAATCTATTTAATTTTATAAGAGTTTAAGTTAAGATATAAAAATTGAGACAACAAAAGTTGTTGAACTGATGATTGCAAAAGGTGTAGCTTCAAATATAATAAAACTTGATAAATTTAGAAAGTCTTTGGAGCATCTTGAAAAAAGAAATTTTCAAACAAATGAAACTCCAAATTTTATCAACTTATTACAAATGATACTGAATAAATACATTACCAAAAAAAAAGAAAAAAAAATACATTACCAGCACACCAAAGAAAAAATATTTAACACAAGAAGCTCTCATGATTCCCACTTGATATTCAACTTATTAACATGTCTAAACTCATATGTCACAACTACACTCTCGTCCCTTCTCTTCAACACAAAGCTCTCCACCAACACATACAATCTATAACTCTTCCAGTTCGAATCGCCACCATTGAATCTGCTAGACCTCTCAATCAACGTTTCTTCAGGATCTCTCGTCCACCCAAAACTCAACTCTTCCCTTTCCATCCTCTCAACATAACAGCACTGTTCAAACCTAACCTCTTGTTTGCAACCTCAAACCACACAACCCAGTTCTCATCCATGCTTCCTCTCTTGTCTTCCATCTCATGTCCCTCAAGCTTCACAACTAATGGGTCCACTTGAACATTAACCACAACCTCGCGGTTGTCTTTGTATTCATTCTCACAATAGTAAACCTCTTCCCATCTTTGGTAAAGAGGCATGTGGTAATAACTTGTCTTAACATGATCATTTTCATCACTTTCATGCACGAATATGAAAGGAACATACCATTTCCCGACCAAAACGTTTGTATTCAGAATAGTAGGGAGTTTGGAACGATGTTGGTATAGCCCTCTCGCATCATCTCGCAGACCATTGTCTTCGGATGTGGAGTATTCAACGGTCCAATACTTTTTCTCGAGTAACTCTGGGGGTATCTCGTCAAGACCAACGGATGTGGCAAAGTAACTTCGTGACAGTGATTTTGGTGGATGAATCTCGAAACTTTGGTATATGTCATAAGGATCTGAGTGTTGTGGTTCAGCTTCAGGAACATGGCGGTGGCAGAAGCAGAATGGGATTCTGTCTCTGTCTTCCTCTGTCGCATTAGCCGATGATTCTCTGCGACATAAGTTCACAAAATTAAGAATTAAGAATTAGGTTTTTATGTTACCCTTTTCGCAAGTTAGGTTTTAAGCTTCGATACACATGCCTGGTTGAATTATAGAAAAAGTTTGGTATCTTGATATTCAAAAACATGTTTATGTAACCCAAAAAAGTCTCAAAAATTTATGATAGCTACGGAAAATTTTTAAATATAGTGGGTGATTGGTTGGGCTTTATCTCTTTACTTTACATTTATCAATACTATTAAAACAGGAGCAATTTTTATCTACTTGCAAGTAGTCTAGATTACACCATTACATTTATTTAGTTTCCTATTTATTCTCCTACAATTAACATAGATAAATATATACTATATCTAACTAATTATTTTAATAACATAACATGATAACTAAAAAGATATTCTGAAATATCTTTTTCTAAGATTAGATTTTCATAATATCTCTTAAGATCTTTTATTTAAAATGTAAATATAAATTTCTTTTTAATATCTGTTTTTAAATAATAAAATTCAAAATTAGCATTAAATATAATTCAAAACGAAAATTAATTCATTTTTTCATTTATATAATAAGAAATAAATTTCTATAATATATATATAATTTATATTCATTATTAAATTACTACACCAATTAATAAATATAGAGTAATTTAATCTTTTTATTAACTATTTTATAAATTATAAGTAACAGAATAAAATATATTCATGATCTTTACAACATACTTCAACTTATTAAACAATATTAAAATACAATATATAAATAAATATATAATTTCATAATTTAATATACATATTTAAATTAAAATATTAAAATTGATACGAGTCAGATTATATAAATGTATTTTCATAAAACTATATTCATATAATTTTAAATTTTTACTATACATAATTTAAAACAAATATTTTTATAAAAAGATCTATATAAGATTTCTAATTTTCAGTAAATAATGTTTTGAATAAAAATCATCTAACGCTTTAAAATGCGGGTCAATATCTAATAATAAACATTATTATTAGATATATAATAAAAATGTATAACAAAAGGAAAATTAATAAATATTAATATGTCTAAAACAAATGATTAAATTAAATTAAAAATTAAAAATAAACCAAAAACAAAACATAAAAAAATTACATGTAAATAAAAAAGTAAACTAAATAAATAAATAAGAAATTACATTTATTTCAACTTATATAAGTAAATTGTAATAAACATATATGAATCGTTAATGCTAAATCTATTTCTAATTTAGTATGCATTTTCTCAAATATTGATCCATTACGCTTACAACAAAATGATAAGTTACTTTGACTAAAAATTTGTATGACTAACTTTTGCAAAATCAGAGCATAACATTCATAATATATTCATCATTCATCTAAACATTCATAAATTAGAATACTTTAAATATGAAAATTTAAGTCAAATTTTATTACATAGTAGGCCACCCATATGTTCAATCAGTAGTCATGTCCCAAGTTTTAGCATACTTTGTGGGTTTTATAAAAAAATTAAATAACGAGTTTAAAAAAAACGGATTCTATATAGAGTCATCGGTTAGTCAGTTTAACTACGGGTCCGGGTCGTGACCCGAAACACTGAATTCAACGCTTCATGTGTAACATTTAAATGTAAATACATAATTAAAAATGCAAATTAATTTCACATAATTTGGTTTGTGTCGAAAGTAATCCCGCGCTTTGAAAGCGCGGGTCAAAATCTAGTTTGTTTTTAAAACACTAAACTTTACCAATCATGTTGTAGATTTATTTTTTAAAATTAAAGCTTAATCAAGTTTCTATTAATTTGTACCAATCATACTTTAGCTTTAAATTTTCATAGCTACAATAGAACCAATCATCACTATACTCTCTTTAATTAGGTGTATGGTCAGCTTATGCAAGCTTAATCATTTCGTAAATATTTATTTCTACATGTATTTTATAAAGATCAAACTATATATCAAACATATAATAAAGTAAACTAAAAAAGTAAAACTTCATCTTTTTAACTCTCATTATCTATGTAAATTACCTTTTTGAATCAACAATATGCATAAAACTACCTAACAAACTTTGAAAACACAAAATAACAATTAAAAATAAAGTTTATATTAATTTGGAAAAAAAAGTTGAAATAATGATAATATTTTTTGATAGACCCAATAGATATATACAAAAAATCATCTTTCTATTTCATAAAGTTTATTTTATATAAAATAAAGTTAGATAATGATCATCATTGGGTAATATCAAAACACCATGTGATTTTCAACATAACATATCTAACAAAATATTAAGATCATCACGTATTTCTCTTCTTTTGACAATTTTTTTTATTATAACTAATTTATTTATTTAGGATAAATAAGTAAAATTATCTAAATTTATAGAGAACATGATAAATAAAAAAATAATCAAAATTACTAAGAACATGACAATTAATTAAAATTACCAAAATTATGAAGAACCTAATAATAATCAAATTCACTTCTCAAATAATAGTATAAATGTCTACAGTATTAAATCAGAAAACCTGTACACTTAATGACCTAAATAATTTTAAATTAAGGAGGCGTTATTGGTTCATGTACTTTAAAGTATTTAGAAATCCATATAGTATTTACAAATCAATGTAAAATATATTGATTTTTAAATCTAACATATAAATTTTAATTTGTATTTACAAATCCGGAGGTTTTCCCTTGGATTTGAGTCTTTGTATTTTTAACAAAGAAATCTATGCAAATTCATTATGAAATCAAATACATTAGTAAATCCGGATGATTGAATAACACCTGGTTTAAATTAGAATTTATAAATTATAAAACCAATAACACATGATTTCAATATGAATTTTAAAATCATATAACCAATAACACTTGATTTAGTTTAGATTTCCAAATCTATTAAAATGTAAGAACCAATAACCCCCACTAACTTTATAGAAAACGAAGACCCGTCCAACGGAAATTGAACTCGTAAACGTTTAGATTCCTATAGATAATCCAAGAGTTTTAACCACTATGCTAATTCAATAAAAATTTCTAAATATACACTGTGAAAATTACGGTTTTGTCTGTTAAATCCTTGTAGTAATCACATGATAAAAAAGTTAAGAAAGTTTTTTTTTTTTTTTTTTTTTTTGACTTAAAAAGTTAAGAAAGTTAACATTGTTTCTGATTCTAAGCCATACCCTGAGTGTTTCCCGCTTTGTTTAATGGCGTAGTAGCGGTTAGAGCGTAACTTTAGATCAAGAACTGGGATGAAAACGACCGGATCACGATAAGTAGTGGTCACGTTGTTAACTGTGATCTTGTATTTCACAGTCAGCTTCACGTTCTGTGGAAACGGTAAGCCTTTGAGTCCAGACTCGGAGCAAGATCCGAGGCAACATGTTGGCTTTGAATCTTTATCATGGATTATAAGTATGCCCGTGTTTCGACCTTCCGGAGGCTTCCTGCTTATTCGGTAGTCCGACAAAGTCTTTGTAACATACATTTTTTTGGTTTCTTAACCTGTAAATGATTTGTTTAGAGATTTCAGTCTTGTGGTTGCGTCTATATATAATGTAGAGTGTACATATAACAGAAAATAAAGACTTAGAGAAGTTTTTCTTAAGGAAAAAAAAAGGAGACTTAGAGAAGTTTGTACGCGGTATTGTCTTAAGACTTTTTCGAAGTCTTGTAAAATATATATTTTATGGAAGTCTTTCCAGTCAGTTTTTATGTCACATTATATCGTTTTTATAATCAGCGGATTGTTATTATTTTATTCATTTGAAATTCAACTGAAACAACTTTGTGGTTACCGAAGTTCATAGCGTGGTGTTAATGATATGTGTCTCCTCATTTTAAACCATTTAACTTGTTCAATTACTGGTAAGAGTCATCAGATACACTTCTTTCGATCAAATACCAACTCAATCATATCCATCTAATTATACTTACAGTCTTGTACACAGAAAAATGAAGAAAAAGAGAGCATAAATAAATGTATTACTCAGTGAAATGGTTATAAACCAACTTCGTTACATGAGACTCTATAATATTCAATGCAAATCAAAAGCCAAATTAACCACTAACAATCAAACATATTATTGTAGGTAATACAATGCAATGAACTCAATCATGACTCCACATAACTCGACTCGCCATAATCACTTATACCTCGACTTGATCCTATTGGCATCACTCTCACATCACATCACCATTCTATACACACATCTCTTTCTAAAAGCCACCTGTTTTTGGTGTCTTAACATATTAATCTCATTCTTATTCTTTAACACATTCCATTCACAGTGTCACACTCAATTTTAACTTGCAATCAACACACAACATTAACATTTATCTATCCGGTGCAAACCATTCATCTGATAACCTAAACGTTCAATTATTTCTATCAACTTAGCTTTCACCAAACAATCATCACAAGAGAATATCCTACAATCAAACAACAATAATCTCTCACATCAACCCATGGTAGTCTATTAAGTTCCTTAAACAATATGAGCGTTCTTATGCAAGATGATTTATGCATCTAACAACCTAACGACTATCATGAACTAACAACCTAATTAACAATCAAGTCTAACCAAATCCTAATTCCCACATCAAGCAGTATAAAGGATAATGAAAGAAATCTGAGTTCGAATCATCTAGAAATCTGGAACAAGAGAACAAGAAATCGAGCAACGAACAACATCACTTGCGGCCGTCAGTGAGGAGAGAGAGAGAAATTTAGGTTACAATTAATATGATTTTTCTTTTAAACATTAAAAAAATTTGGAATTGAGATTTCGAGCCGTTACAATTAAGATGAATATTATGATCACTACATTACATATTTTTACTATAACGATCAGCTTTTAGACTAATTTTGAATCATATTGCTCAAAACCTTGGTTTTTGCTTTTATCACTTATGAGTTCCAAAATACCAATTACATTTAGTTGATGAAAGACTACCAAACCCATCATAGAAAATCAAGCAACCAAATTTAGATTCATAAAAATTGAGCTTAGATGAAACATGACCATAAGTTTATATTATTACATAAACATGCATGAAACTTCTTCACCAAGGTATTAAATCAACAGTTGCACACATGACACACAATAAAAATATAAATGAACTGAACTTAATCCCACTTGCTCTTTAACTTATCAACATGTCTAAACTCAAACTTCAACACCAAACTTCCATCCATTCTCTTCAGTTCAAAGCTCTCTACCAATACATAACATTTATAACTCTGCCAAAGCATTGCATCACCTTCAAACCTCTCTGATCTCTTAATGCTAGACTTTATGTCACCCGTATTATTCGACCATCCAAATCTCTCCTCTTCCCATTTCATCCTCTCCACGACCATTGATCTTAAACCTGTCTTCTTGCCTGCAATCTCGAACCACACAACCCCATTTTCATCCACACCTCTGGTTTCTCTTCCAATCACTTGCCCTCCAAGCTTCACCAGTTCTGATTCTACTTCAACATCAACTACAACCCCTCCTTTGTAATCAACGTTTCCACATGAGTAAACCTCTTCCCAACTTTGTCTAAGAGTCATGCTGTAATAGGTTGATCTCTTTATCTGAGCCTTTACGTCTCTTTCTTACACAAATATGAAAGGAACATACCACTTCCCTACCACAACGCTTGTATTCAGATCACCAGGAAGCTTGGAACGAAGCATAGTGTTAATTCCCTTTGCGTCATCTGTTAGACCAAAGTCTTGGGAAGTCGAATAGTCAACCCACCAGTCTTAAGGAACCATGGTGGCACCCCGTCAGGAGCAACGGATGTTGCAGAGTAGTAACCAGACGTTCGTTGATGGATCTTGAACTGCTGGTATATGTTATAAGGATCTACGTGTTGTGGCTTAGCTTCAGGTATATAGCTGAAACAGAAGCAGTATGGGACTCTGTCTTCTTCTTTGGCACTAGTCGATGATTTTCTGTTAATATTAACATAAACATTTTTTTTAGGTTTTGCTCATACCTTGTGTGCAAGTTAGGTCTTAGTAAATCACCTTGGAAAAAATAAAACAGAAATACATTAGGATAAATATAAAAATATTTTATCACAAAAATAGAATCCAAAAAGAAAAATGATTAAAATAGACTTTATTTAAAAATATGAATATACATTTGTACTCATTAGATTAGTTAATCTGGATTTAGAATTTAGAGTTATTGAGTGAATTTTGGATAAAATTTAAAAAAAAATTAAAATTAAAATTAAAATTTTTAAAATAAAAAAAAATTATTTCAGTTATTTTTAGAGCTATTTTGGTGACAAAAAAAAAAGTCTATTTGAGATATTTGTCAAAAATAAAATCATATGGAAAAAAAGAAAATTATTTATCATAACGACAAAAGGTAAATTAATTTCTGGTCAGGTTGATCATGGATTTGTAACATGTAAAAGTAAAAGGCAAGAAAGTTGTTACCCCGAATGCTTCCCACGTCTTATAATGATGTAATAACAATTTGAAGACAAGGGCTGATCAAGAACCGGGATGAACATGACCGGGTCACGATATGAGTCCTCTCCATCACTATGTTGCACCGCTAGTTTTGTGTTCTGTGGGAACGGCAAGCGTTTGAGTTGTTGACCATAGCACAACCCAAAGCAAGAGAGGGGTCTTGACTCTTCGTCTTGTATCACAAGTACACCAGAGTTTGGACCTTCTGGTGGCGGCTGTTCCAACTCCAAAGGGTTCCTCTGGTACTCCGAGAGACGCCTTGTGACATACATCTTCAGTTCAGAATCTATCAGGTATTCAGGTGTCAAACCCAGGAGCTGAGATTACGTTTTATATAGTTGCACCGTGGACTGAGAGGTAAGCTAACTTTACAAGTTTTCTTCTAAAGACTTTTCAAAGGTTTTGACTTATGGTTTATTTATACTGAGGTTTTTGACAAATATGGGTTAGAGCTTCAAGTTACATACATGGTGTCGTGTTATTTTATGAACTTTGCAAAAACATGTTTGATCGATGTATATTTTTGTAGGTCAAGAACTGTGCGTTGACTTTTTATAGTCTTCCGTGATGTTAGGGCATGTTTATTGCAGGGTTCTTAGGTGAGGTTCTTAACTTTTGTTAAGAGTCGGTTCTTAGTTTTTAACTAAGAAAAACTAAGAACCGGCTCTTAAATAAGAGTTTTAAGAACCGGTTCTTAGCCGTAAAGTAAAAAAAAAAAGAAAAAACGAAAAAACGAAAAATCAAAAGTTAAGAACCCCACCTAAGAACCCCGCATTAAACATGGCCTTAGGGACATGCGTGTAGTTGCTATTAGTACTAATCAATACTATAATAAAAGTTGGATATAGAGAGTTTTTAGAGTGTCCACCTCAGCACAAAAAATCAACCAATAATGTTGATATATGTCATCAGGCATTAAACTATATTATCACTTGCTAACAGATGGGTCTTACTTAATTATTTGCTTGATAGGTCTTACTTAATTATTTGCTTTATTTACAAACATTAAACCCAAAATTAACATGTCTTGCATTTTATTTTGGCCCAACTTTGACCTTACAAGAAACCCATCAGAAGGTTTATAATCTTCTTAGCCTTCTCTCATTCACATCGTAACTCTCCTCCTTTCACCTCCTCCGAAACTCCCTAACGTAAAACCATACTTTCCTCATGATTCATTAAACCCCTCACTGACTGCAACAATCAATGGTCGTTCCACTCTTGCATTTCCCTCAAACTTACAGCTATATATATATATACCTCTTCTCCAAAACTTTAGGCTACTTATTTCTTAACAACAAATAATCACAGCAGGCTATGGCTAAGATAACGGCGAGATCAACCAGCAAGACACCCACACCTCGCAAATATTGGGTTTGTGTTATTTCACTATCTCTTCCATCTCAAAGATAATTCTCTCACTAAAGAAATAAACTGTATGTACCCTTTTGTGAATGAATCCACTCTCGAAAAGGTTAAAGATATGTGCTTTGTTGTCTCAAATATATCAAATTATGTTTTCTTTTTGTTTGTCATCTTTATCTGATGGTGATTTTTTTATGTTGCAGAACAACGCTTTCTATGAGTCATCACATTTCTGAGTATGATACTGGAGAAGAAGGAGATCTATTCAAAGCTTTTGAAGAGGCAGTCTAATTCGTTGATCCACTCTCAGCTTCTTTAACAATGATCTCTTGAGGCAAGGGCTTTGTGAGCTTATTGATCTTCATATCGGGTAATTACAACAGATTCTTGACAAAGCCTTTTATGAATAGGAGCAAGATCTCATGATGAAATCAGCTACGGAATCTCCTCGCTGTAGGTGTTTTATTCATCAAGAACATCGTTTTCATGACAATGACAGCAACCAGCCAGAGCCAGGATATGCAGAAGAGCGTAAGCTTAGCAAACTTGAGCTCTATGGAGTGGTCGCATGCACAACAATAGGCTGTTGTGATTCAGAATGTCCCTGATCTTGCTCAGTTGGATAGGACTACTGTTAATTGTACTTGAAAGGATCAGCATGTGAAACTTTCTATACACAGGAACAAGAAGAGCATGCAAAGTTCATGCACAAAATCAAGGTACACAAACAAAACACCTGAATATCCTTTAAAATGATCTAAAAGTAATATTTTTAACTTAAAAGTAACTTAAGCTCTACCATGAGTTCACGTGAAAAAACCAGACATTATAATCGACTTTGTTCTTTCACATGACAAATATGCAATCTTGATTGTTCTATAAGAACGTACTCAAGCTGGTTAGCACGCACAGATTCTCTCAAAACCTAACCATATGCTTGAAATACCTAACCATCTCCAAAGTAATAAATTTCTGATATTTTCCTTTTGTATATTACTCTGCATCTGTAAGTATATGTGGTTGACTGAACCTGTCTCTCTTTCTTTTTGTGGTTCAGATTGCAATTCTGTCAGGTCACACATACCGAGTTTACGTTGCAGTCCCACCTGATGGAAAAACGATTGTAACGGAGCAGGGATAAAATCTTAAGGTTTTGGAATGTCTTCCAGTACATGAAAGCTCAGGTAAAAAACTGATCAACTTATCTTGCATTAACGAACTGATATTTTCAGAGGAATAACTTGATATTTTCGCCTCTATACGCAGAACAAGGCACTGCGGTGGTGGGGTGAGAATATCATGCCTGACTGATTTTGGGATACATATTGGTCTGATTAGAGAACTTGGGGTTGGGGAGGAGGCATTGTTTTCGCATTTACTGGTATGGAGATAATCAGTGCGTACTTAGAGGCCGTAAACATTTACCGAACAGTTGGAGACTGCATATCGTAATGTCTTTTACTGGAGTATCGACTTGTGATCCAAATTTAACTAGAACTAAAAAAAATTCTACCTGTAGCTTTTTACCGCTTTAAGTTTATTGATTTTTAGATTCACAAAATAACCTAAGCTATGTTTTTATGCTCTCACTTTCACTCTCACTCTCACTCTCTCACCCTCTCAGCTGAATGATTGCATAGATAATACTCTCCTAAATTGTTAATGTAGGATTTCATGCTATATTTACCGGGCCGATGATAGCTGGGAAGTTTGGATTAATTGTTATTCCCTCTTTGCTCCCCACTACTACAACTTTTACAATGTTTGATTATTATCGTAAGCAAAACAAAAATATTTAAGCACACATGTTCTCGAAAATATTAGTCTTATGCTAAAATAACAAAATCGACATTTATATGATTATGATGGCAGTTCTTCACTTTTTATGAGTTGATAAAAAAAAGGGAATAATCAACTATGCAACCCTTTAAAAATAGATATTTAGACGAATTTTTGAAAACTAAGCATAATATTTTTTCTAACAGATAAAACTTTGTATAACAATTGTTAAATAAAGTTAAGATCAATATTAAATTATGAAGAAAATTTAATTTATTATCTAAGTTAGTTCTTTACAATTTAGTATAATACATTTTAATTGAATCTTTATGATTAAAACTGAAATTTAGACAAATTTTGGAAGTCATGTAAAATTTCAACAAACCAAAAGATGATGATGCATTAAAATATTTAATAAATATAAATATAAACGTGCCAAATCAATGTAAAAATATATTAGGAAAAGATAAATATTTAAAAATAATCTATCAACAATTATATCTGAATTACAAGAAACTATCAGGTTATAAAACTTAATTGCTAAAATATTTTATTAAACATATAGAATAATGATTGGAAATATAATAATGGAAAAATCTATATCAGATAAACTTTTAATATCAAGAGGCAAGAATAAAATAAGACGGAGGTTTACACCATATATACAAATAGAAAACATGCTATGAAATGAAAGAATAGTAAATAAATTTCATTGTAAGAACATATTTGTGGGACTAATTATATAGGATGAAAAGTGAAAAGAATACTTTTATAAAATTATTGAACACTAACAAGTGGAAAATAAAAACATGTTAGTGATGAATATTTAATCCTAAAATTTATATAGCTTGATAAACCATATTAATTAACCATATACGATATATTTTAAAAATTAATAGAAAAACTATTAAAAGTTATTACTTGCCATAATACCATATTTAAATTTTTTTATTTTAATAACTCGGTAAATATTACTCAAAATTGAATTACCAAAAAAAAATACAAAACAATGTACATCATACCATATGAAATATCAAAAGAATTTAACGACCAAAATAAAAAATCACATTAAACTAATTTTCACATTTAGTTAGTCACACTACTTATTTTTCAGTTTCATAAATTTAAACTTATTGTATATAACAAGATATTGAACCGGTCATATTCCAAATTTACTAAACCAAAAATAAAATCAGAAATATTAAAATTATTTAACTAATAAAGACTTATAAAAATACAAACTCAAACAAAACCATTCACTTAATAGTAAATGGATAATTTGAAAATACTATATTTATAATTTGAAATTTGAAAATACTGCTTAGTTTATTCTTTGAAAACTACACTAATTTATATGTGAAAAGAAATTTTATCATGTTTGTTTTCAACTAAAAAAAATTAAATTTAGGTTACTTATGTTTTGAGATAAACATTTATTTAAAGTAAACACATGTTAATCATTTAACAGAAAATTGATAATTTTCGAAACTGTTTTAAATTCCATCTTTAGGGAAACAAAAAACAAAATCTAATAAACTAAAAACCTACACACCTTACAAGCATAAGTCTATCCTTTAGTCATCCATACGATCTATCTATCATTTTGTCTTAACTCAATATCTACAATTTAATTTTGTACTACAAATTAGATTTGAAGAGTTTCGATTTTGAATTTGTTTATATGATGCAAATTTTTATTTTTTTTCTTTGCTAGCCTATTTTCCTTTGATTATTTTAATTTGGTTAGTTTTAAACTTAAGAATTGATGAAATCTAAAACTAGCGTTTGATTCAGTTAACCACAAGAGGATGGTTTAGTAGTGGGTGGATTTGGAGCATTGACCAAATCGGTTTTAAAAGCACTATACTATATTTCATTTAAATATTTGAGAGAAAATCCATCAGTGGACTATACATCCATTTAGAAATTAGTATGAATTTTTCTATAAATTTGAAATATTCCAAATTAATAAAAAAATGTTCTGATTTGCTTAACTAACAAAAAGTAACAAAAAAATAGAGTAAATAGTAAATATGAAAAAATTGAAAAGACGGAAAATATGACAAAATAGAGATGATTCATGTTTTGCTTTTTAATAAAATATTGTGTATATATTAATAGTATCATAAAAATAAAGTCAATAAATTCATTTTTATTAGATTTTAATAGTTATATGAATGTATATTATAATAACTTCAAATATTCATATCAATTAGTTTTTTAATTTACATACATAAAATTGTAGTTTTCAAAAAGTTTAGATAAATATGTATTTTAAATAAAATCTCATATAACTTTTAATAATTTTATAAATTCAAAGTATTATATACCGCGCGTAGCGCGGTGAAGGATCTAGTATTGTATAAAAATGTGAAAACATAAACTATATTTTAGTTAATTCACTCTTCTTACAAAAAGTCAAATGTCAACTCAAATGTTAACACCTCAGTCCTAATATGCTTGTAAATGAACTCAATTTTATGATATAAGGTCTTCATATAATTTTTTATGATAAATAGTCATATCATAGAAAATCAAGCAACAAAATTTAGATTCATAAAAATTGAGCTTAGATGAAACATGACCTTAAGTTTATATTATTACATAAACATGCATGAAACTTCTTCACCAAGGTATTAAATCAACAGTTGCACACATGACACACAATAAAAATATAAATGAACTGAACTTAATCCCACTTGCTCTTTAACTTATCAACATGTCTAAACTCAAACTTCAACACCAAACTTCCATCCATTCTCTTCAGTTCAAAGCTCTCTACCAATACATAACATTTATAACTCTTCCAAAGCATTGCATCACCTTCGAACCTCTCTGATCTCTTAATGCAAGAAGTATTATTCGACCACCCAAACCTCTCCTCTTCCCATTTCATCCTCTCCACGACCATTGATCTCAAACCTATCTTCTTGCCTTCAATCTCGAACCACACAACCCCATTTTCATCCACACCTCTGGTATCTCTTCCAATCACTTGCCCTTCAAGCCTCACCAGTTCTGATTCTACTTCAACATCAACTACAACCTCTCCGTTGTAATCAACGTTTCCACATGAGTAAACCTCTTCCCAACTCTGTCTAAGAGTCATGCTGTAATAGGTTGATCCCTTTATCTGAGCCTTTGCGTCTCTTTCTTTCACAAATATGAAAGGAACATACCATTTCCCTACCACAACTCTTGTATTCAGATCACCAGGCAGCTTGGAACGACGCATAGTGTTAATTCCCTTTGCATCATTTATTAGACCAAAGTCTTGGGAAGTTGAGTACCCAACACTCCAGCTTTTTCTTTTAAGGAACCGTGGTGGCACCCCGTTAGGAGCAACGGATGTTGCAGAGTAATAACCAGACTTTCGTTGATGGATCTCGAACTGTTGGTATATGTCATAAGGATCTGCTTGTTGTGGCTTAGCTTCAGGGACATAGTTGAAACAAAAACAGCATGGGACTCTGTCTTCCTCTTTGGCACTAGCAGATGCTTCTCTGCAAACATTATATTAACAAAACATTTTTGAGGTTTTTTGCAAAGTTAGGTCATTTAAGGAACAAGTAAATAGCAAAATAGCAAATCACCTTGGAAAAAAGATGAAGATCAAAATCATGTGAACAAGAAAATTATTCATCATCACTATTCCCACCTTTTTATATGAATACTTTCACAAAAAAAAACATTATTTTTTATTAAGAATATACTCTCTCCGTTTCATATTATATGTCATTGTACATAAATTTTTTTATCATAAAATAAATGTCGTTTTCGACTTTCAATGCAAAATTTATTAACTTTATTATGTAATTTATTTTTCTATTGGTTGAAATATGGTTAGGTGTATCGGTAATTGAATTTTATATAGAAAATATACAAAATTAAATATTTTTTTAATCTGTGTGCACAAACTTAAAATGACATTTAAAATGAAACGTAGTATTAATCTGTGTATTAATAAAATTTAATTAAAACATAAAAGTTTATCTTTATCTTTTCGGAAACATTTATAGTATAAAACAAACGTTTTGTGTAATTTTTAGGCTCCGGTGCAAAAAGATCCGATTAAGCGGAAAAAGGTTTCGTATCTTGACACTTGTGGAACAAAAAAGAAAGAAAACAGCTCAAAGAATACCAAACTTCTATGCAGATTTGCGATAGAGTGAGCTTATTTTTTATTTTTTTAGTAATTTCTAGTCATGTCGATCATGGATATATCCTTGAAAAGAACATGTAAAAGGCAAGAAAGTTATAAGATTATGTTACCCTGAATGCTTCCCACATCTTCTAATAAAGTAATAACAATTTGAAGATAAGGGCTGATCTAGAACCGGGATGAACACGACCGGGTCACGATATGTGTCATCTCCGTTACTGTATATCACGGCCAGCTTTGCGTTCTGTGGGAACGGTAAGCCTTTGAGTTGTTGACCATAGCACAACCCAAAGCAAGAGAGGGGTCTTGACTCTTCGTCTTGTATCACAAGTACACCAGAGTTTGGACCTTCTGGTGGCGGCTGTTCCAACTCCATCGGGTTCCTCTGGTACTCCGAGAGACGCCTTGTGACATACATCTTCAGTTCAGAATCTTATCAGGTTTTTCAGGTGTCAAACTCAGGAGCTGAGATTACGTTTTATATAGTTGCAGCGTGGGAACGAGAGGTAAGCTAACTTTACAAGTTTTCTTCTAAAGACTTTTCAAAGGTTTTGACTTATGGTTTATTTAATACAGAGATTTATGACAAATATGGGTTAGAGCTTCAAGTTACATACATGGTGTCGTGTTATTTTATTTTTTTAGTTTTGAATATAGTCGTGTTATTATATGAACTTTGCAAAAACATGTTTGATCGATGTATATTTCTGTAGGTCACGAAGAACTATGCGTTGACT
The DNA here is from genome assembly GCA_905132765.1 of Moricandia arvensis. Taxonomy (NCBI): domain Eukaryota; kingdom Viridiplantae; phylum Streptophyta; class Magnoliopsida; order Brassicales; family Brassicaceae; genus Moricandia; species Moricandia arvensis. The sequence goes on from CAJHQP010000889.1 coordinate 61,709, forward strand.
TTTTATAGTCTTCCGTGATGTTAGGGACATCTCATGTAGCTGTTGGTACTAACACCATCTCTAACCCACTTCTATTTTTATCTTTATATTTTCTTTAAAATAGAAAATCTCTATTATAGAAGTGGATTTGTTCCAATGTATGCTTATATAATAGAGTTCCTCTATTTTAAAAAAAAATATAGAGACATACATTGGAGATGCTCTAATGTTGTATTTCTTCTTAGCTAAATTTTGGATTACTAATGTTGTAATTTTTTTTTCTTTTATCAACATTAACATTTCATTTATAAGTCTAATGGACAATGTTATAAGCAGGCCAAACTCAAGATACATTTAAACTTAAGATACATTTTTTAAAAAGCCCAGAAACGAAAACCAAAACAACAAGATAAGTCTTGTCGCATGTGTGACACGTTGCACCACGTGGCTTCGTCTCGTGCTGAAACGAGGTGAGAGAGAGCGTCGCCGCAACTCTGCCAGACCCAACGTCGGACTCCATTCCCGTTTCGTTTGAGCTGCTTGTATGCTCCCCTTCCTTCTTCTCAGCTTTTGGACTGATTTTAAATCACATTGCTCAAAAACCTTGGCTTTTGCTTTTATCCACTTCTGAGTTCCAAAATACCAATTAAATTTAGTTGAAAAAAAGATTACCAAACCCCATCATAGAAAATCAAGCAAGCAAATTTAGATTCATAAAAAAAATGAGCTTAGAAAAAACATGACTAAGTGTATATATTACATAAACATGCATGAAACTTCTTCACAAAGGTATTAAATCAACAGTTGCACACATGACATACAATGAAAACATAAACTGAACTGAACTCAATCCCATTTGCTCTTTAACTTATCAACATGTCTAAACTCAAATGTCAACACCAAACTTCCATCCATTCTCTTCAGTTCAAAGCTCTCTACCAATACATAACATTTATAACTCTGCCAAAGCATTGCATCACCTTCAAACCTCTCTGATCTCTTAATGCTAGACTTTATGTCACAAGTATTATTCGACCATCCAAATCTCTCCTCTTCCCATTTCATCCTCTCCACGACCATTGATCTCAAACCTATCTTCTTGCCTGCAATCTCGAACCACACAAACCCATTTTCATCCACACATCTGGTTTCTCTTCCAATCACTTGCCCTTCAAGCCTCACCAGCTCTGATTCAACTTCAACATCAACTACAACCTCTCCGTTGTAATCAACGTTTCCACATGAGTAAACCTCTTCCCAACTCTGTCTAAGAGTCATGCTGTTATAGGTTGATCTCTTTATCTGAGCCTTTACGTCTCTTTCTTTCACAAATATGAAAGGAACATACCATTTCCCTACCACAACGCTTTTATTCAAATCACCAGGAAGCTTGGAACGAAGCATAGTGTTGATTCCTTTTGCATCATCTTCTAGACCAAAGTCTTGGGAAGTCGAATAGTCAACCCACCAGTCTTCTTGTTTAAGGAAACATGGTGGCACCCCGTCAGGAGCAAGGGATGTTGCAGAGTAATAACCAGACTTTCGGTGATGGATCTTGAATTGCTGGTATGTGTTATAAGGATCTACGTGTTGTGGCTTAGCTTCAGGTATATAGCTGAAACAGAAACAGTATGGGACTCTGTCTTCCTCTTTGGCACTAGTCGATGATTTTCTGCTAACATTAACATAACATTGTTTAGGTTTTTGCTCATACATTGTGTGCAAGTTAGGTTTTTCAAGGAAAAATAAATAGTAAATCACCTAGGAAAAAGTAAGAAAAAAACTTTTAAGTTTTTCTCACAAAGATAATTTTAAGAAAATGACCAAAATAGATTTTTTATTTTGAAACTTTTAATATTTTAAAAAAAAAATTAAATTTCACCTCCAAAACTCAACAACTTTAAACCATAAGTTTATATTATTTAACCCAATAGGTATAAATGTATATTAACACTCTTTAATAAAATCTATTTTCATCATTTTTTCCTTGAAAACTATTTTTGTGACAAAAACTTAGAAAGTGTTCTCCTAAGGTATTTCTCAAAGAGATAATGATCAATATATACCTACAAATCTTTGTCCCCAAAATATTATTTAAAGAGAAAAGTGATTAAAATAAATTTTATTAAAAGAGTGTAAATATACATTTATACCACTTAGGTTAACTAATCTAGAATTAGAGTTTAGAGTTATTGGTAGAATTTTGGAGGTGATGTTTAAAATTAAAAAAAAAAACATATTAAAAATTTTAAAATAAAAAATATATTTTGGTCATTTTATCCTTAAGACCTATTTTTGTGACAAAAACTTAAAAAATGTTACTTAGGGTATTTTTCAAATGAAAATCATATTAAAAAAATTATTTATCATAACCACAAAAGATAAATTAATTTCTGGTCAAGTTGATCATGGATTTGTAACATGTAAAAAAGCAAAAGCAAGAAAGTTGTTACCCTGAATGCTTCCCACGTCTTATAATGACGTAATAACAATTTGAAGATAAGGGCTGATCAAGAACCGGGATGAACATGACCGGGTCACGATATGAGTCCTCTCCATCACTATGTACCACCGCTAGTTTTGCGTTCTGTGGGAACGGTAAGCCTTTGAGGTCTTGACTATAGCACAACCCAAAGCAAGAGAGGGGTCTTGACTCTTCGTCTTGAATCACAAGTACTCCAGAGTTTGGACCTTCTGGTGGCGGCTGTTCCAACTCCAACGGGTTCCTCTGGTACTCCGAGAGACGCCTTGTGACATACATCTTCAGTTCAGAATCTATCAGGTATTCAGGTGTCAAATCCAGGAGCTAAGATTACGTTTTATATAGTTGCACCATGGACTGGGAGGTAAGCTAACTTTACAAGTTTTCTTCTAAAGACTTTTTCAAAGGTTTTGACTTGTGGTTTATTTATACTGAGGTTTTTGACAAATATGGGTTAGAGCTTCAAGTTACATATGTTAAATTGGATGAACTTTCAACTTACTAATTGATGATAAATAGATTGATTCATCTATTTTGTATATTACTAAAAATTTCTTCTAACTAATGATGTGTGACATTTGTCCCTAATATGGTGCTCTGCTATTATATGAACTTTGCAAAAACATGTTTGATCACGAAGTATGCTGACCTTTGCTAGTCATGAACTATGCGTTGACTTTTTACAGTCTTCTCCCCTGATGTTGTATTTTTTCTTTTTTGCTAAATTTTGGACTACTAATGTTGTATTAAAATGTGAAAACATAAACTATTTTTTGTGTGAAAACATAAACTATATTTTAGATAATTCACTCGTCTTACAAAAAGCCAAATGTCAACTCAAATGTTAACTCAGTCCTCAGATGCTTATAAATAAACTCAATTTTATGATAAATAGTCTTCATATAATTATATCTTAATATTTATATGATAGCAGTCAAGAAAATATATTACTAGAATAATTTTCGTATTTTCTTCCCATGCATTTGCAAATACATTATACAAAGTTTTCTACAATAAATTCAACTATTGATCAAACAAAGACAAGAATGAATAAGAAGAAATACATCACCGATCCAGGGAGGAGGTCCATATTGATCATTCGCCGTATTGATCAAACGGTCCACAAAAGACAAAAAAAAAACATTACCCTTAGGGTTTCTTTTCAAGCTTCTTAGTGATCCTGTGGATAACCAAAAAAAAATATCCAGAGATATAAACATTAGTTTACTATGTTTTCAAAACAAGAACATGGGTCTTTTCACAGGTTAGATCAAAGAGATCACCTGAAGCAGTAGATTCCAAGAGCTGCAGTGATCTCATGGATGACTGATGTCGCAAAGTGCAAGTATAACGACACTGTTTTGCATCATTACAACGTTAGTTAAGAGCGAGAAAAAACAAACAGCTAAGCTAGCTAAAGTTTTGTTATTTTTGTAGGAGCAAACCTGTGAATATACAGTAGCCAAGAAGAACCCATAACTCGTCCACTAGAGGAACCCTGAATCACAGAAGCTTCTAAGGTTTATAACGACACAAAAAAAAACAATGAAGTTTCTGCAGGAAAATGTAAAGATGTAAGAAGAAACATACCCATTGTTCAATCTTGCGGTTAGAGCGTTTGCAAGTGCAAAGGGAAGATAGACTAGAGACTGCATTTTTAATAAGAATATATCATAAGGTTACATTTTCAAAACCAGTAAAGATGAAGAGATCGGTGAGAGAAAAGTTTATTGGATATTACCATGCACATGTTTGTTTTCAGTCCTTTAGGCTCATCACACAAGTGAGCAAGAATCATTCTTCCCTAAGAACAACAAAACATAACGAGTTACAACTAGTAGGAATGATAGTAATTAGCATTGATCAAAATGACTAAGAAACCAAGACTTACCACTAGAAATCCAAACGCAAGTCCAGTTCCAAGTACAACTAAGTGAGGGTATGTTGCTATGAGATTGATTGGAGACAAGTAATCCCTATAGCAAAACAAGATCCAAATCATTTTCAACTCGCAAGTCTTTTTCATAAGAGCATAAAACAGGACTTACCATATCAAAACACCTCCAAGGAGAACCACGAAAGGATACAGCTGCAGATAATTAAACAGAACATTAACTTTGCAGCTTTATAAAAGAAGTATTTTATAAATCAATGGTTTAGGAGATTACCATAGCTAATGCTATCACCATGCTCCCTTTTCTTGACTGAACAACTTTATAGACATTTGACACACTGCAAATTACAACCCGCATATGAGCCAGCTCAGCAAATAGGAACTTCTCAACTATAAAAGAGTCATTAACTCAACAGTAGAGTATACTCATTTCTATAAATCTTCATCTATTTCATTGTAGTCAAGTTCCAATGCCATCTCACTTACTATTGCACAAGTGGAAACTAACACATATACTGTTCAAGTTAGGAAGACTTACTTGAATGCAACGGTTGGTATAACAGCAAAAGCAATCATCATGTATAGTACTGCTCTTGAAGTTTGAATCGCTAAAACAGAGAACTCAAAGTTTAATCAAGAAAGCAAAGAGAGTAACGGTACAAGAAAAGTGGACAAATAAAAATGTGAGAGATAGTTTTACCATTCACAAATGGAACCCAACTAAACAATGGTATGGACTCCCCCAACTGCTGAGCCCACCACTCAGCACCTATAGACAGAAAAATAAAAGATCAGTATTCAGTAGTGGAAGTAAAGACCAAGCCCAAGTGTAGAAAGACATTGGTCTGAAATGAAATGCTTAAAGATTAGCCTAGCAGTGAGGTGTTCGAGGGTTGCAGACAAGAAAGAAGCATACCGACAAGGGCTGTGAAGAAGTGGCTGACGTATATAAGTGCAAGACCCTCTGTAGGTCCATTGATGACAGGAAGAATAAGTGTGTTGGTGAAATAGCTAGAGACGAGTGAATAGAAGCATTAGAAAGTCTATAACAATCTACCACTAATGTGTTATGAGGCAGAGGACTTACTGTTCCCATGTAGCCCCATAGAAAGGAATAGCTGAAATAACCCAGAACCAGAAAGTATCTCTTCCACACATTGCAGTGCTTCCAAATGCCATGGCTTCAAACTGTTTTCATTGTACTAATAACCTTCAGCAACAACTCCAAGAATCTAAAGTAAAGAGAAGAAAGAATTGGTCAATGCATACCGCACAAGCAAGTGCATCACAACCTGCAATATTGGAACACACGTCAGAAAGATCTAGAAACAGACTGAGGACAGATAATCAAAAAGAGGAAAGATAAAGCACCATGATCAAAAAGCTCTCCTAGGGGGCTAGAGGAGTTTGTTCTTCTTGCTTGCTTCCCATCAACCGCATCAAATGTCTAAAAAGGCTCAAACGGTTTCATGGGAAAAAGAGTAAAAACACATTCATAAGTCAAAACTTTTAAAGAAAGAGAGAGACGCAGACCTGATACAAGAATAGGAGCAAACCATGTGCGAAGTGCACCCATCGTGGAGGAGGAGAATCCAACTGAGGTGAATATATCTGAGACAGGACAGGTAAATAAAAGTGTCTTTGTAATCAAATCCATATGCAGAAAGTGGAGATAAAGACAAGTAGACAACAACCAAATGCTTCAAAGAGATTACAGAACAGGACATTAATCACTCACGTATCCTAGCAGGGAAGACGTGACAAGAAACATGAACCCCATAAGCGTTATCTGCAAAGCAATAAAAACAAAGAAAAGCCATAAGTTTAACGACAACACATAGAGAAAAACAAAGAGACATGAAACGCTTATATACCATGTTTGGTCTGCGTATCCAAAGGCAGTAACAGAGATAAAACCACATGAAAAGACAAAACAAAAAAGTCAGATATATCATTTAGTCTCATCAAGTCAAAGCTAAAACCAAAAGGAACACTTTTTAATATACTTAAAATCAAAAACAGTATTAAAAGAGAGAGACTTACGGCATCCATCGAGGAAAGACTTTGACAAAACGAGTCCAAAAAGGGTTGAGAACGTATTTAGCAAGATAAGAGTGATCTTCTCCACTGTACTTGTACCTATGAAGAGCTGCTACACCATGAGCTCCTATGTAACCCATTATTACTCTCTAACCTGTTGCTGATTCTGAACAAAGAGACGTTAAAGCATGGATCTTTAGGGTCTCACTAGCACTAAACAGAGTCTCAAACGCTAAATCAAGAACATGGGCAACAAAAAGAACAAAACTTTGCTCGAGCTGCTAACGAGACTTTGAGATTAGGATAGAATCTAAAGTGGTCAAGAGAAGAGTTTACTTACAAGGGTTCAGGTGGTTTGTGTCGGCGAGAATAAAGGAAGAGCCTTTCGAGTGGCCGTGTCCGAAAAAGAGACAAGAGTCTGTCTCTAGCTCTCTCTCTTTGTCCGAAAGAACGGCGAAGTGGGACGAGAGGACCTGAAGCAAACGGAGGGCTTTGGGTTTCCCACACGTGAGAAAGATCTTTGTTTTTTTTTTTTCAATTAATGTATAATGCGGGAGAGATCTATGGAGTTAATTTGTTGCTTTATGAGTTTTTTTATAAGAAACAATCTAAAGGAGTTGTGGTTATGGAATCATATTCTTCTTTTTATTTTATTTCTCTCTTTTGCTTTTATTATTACCTTATAATATTTCTCCAAAAGGAATATGCCAGCTCCATTTTTTATTCTTAGACAAAGCCAAAGTTGCTTACTTTTACAATGTCCAAAAATATTAGTTTTGTTACTAGATTTTATCAACAAATAATAGTTCTGGAAAATATACTCCTTCTGTTTCATATTAAGTGTCATTTTAGAAAAAAATTTTGTTATAAAATAAGTGTCGTTTCGACTTTCAATACAGAGTTTATTAATTTTATATTATAATTTATTTTTATATTAGTTAAAATATAGTTAGATATATAGGTAATTGTGTTTTTATATAAAAAGTATGCAAAATTATTTTTTTTCTTAATCTGTGTTCACAATGCTAAAGTGATATTTATTATGAAACGGAAGGAGTATCAAAGTTAAAAAGAAATCGAGATGGTTGTGTAATCTTTTGAAATATAACAAAAGTGAAAGAAGAAAATATCAACCATGTGTAAAATCAACCAAAAATATGAATACACTTGATATATTTATCAATTATGTTACTGCTACTGAAGTGATACAAAACTAAAAATAAATACAATAGTAACAATACAATAAAATACAAAAAGCAGAAATTTAATATGTTCAATTTACAATTCAATAGAAATACAATTTAACCAACTTCCAAATCGCTAGAATGAGAAATGCTTAATCCATTCTGTCCATGAGCTGGTCCAATGTTGAAGATTGAAGACTCAGTCTCCACTCTTAACATCCATTAATGATCAGAATCATAGAGACAGAACAAAAGAATCTGATATTGTTAAGAGGATATATGCCAAAGCCTCCTACCTTTGTTATCAATCAATCCTCATGCTCATCTTCCCCTTCAGAATCTACAAAACAAACAAAAAAAACAACCTTGAAAATCACTTCTTGATTTGATTGGTGAGGCAAAAAAAAATCAGATTCTTATTATTATAAACTAAGCTTTACCTGATCTGACATCTTCACTAAGCTTGCCTCTATCTTGTATTTGTTTCACAAGCATCCGATACATCAAAACCCACCAATAAATGTGAAGAACAAGCAAGCAATAGAGAAGAGTGTTGAACATGTAGTAATAAATTGGTCCTTCCACAGGGTGCTTTTCCTTATCTAGTTCCAGAAGTACTTCATAGCTGCAACAACAAACATGTACTATACACATGTAAAAACATTCAAAAGAAAAGGAGATCAAAATATATACAAACCTTGTGCTCCATAGGATCCAAAAGGGATAGTAAACAAGGCGGAGAATGATCCAAGACATAACAAAAAGAATGAATGAAAAGCTTGCGATTCTTTCAGCTCCACTATATTTAGACATTTTCCCAACTTCAAGAAACACATCACTTGCGTCGTGAAGTGCAAGAACAACAGAACCAACACGAGAGAAGCTGTCTTGACCAAAACAAAAGAAGATCAAAACAATGTGGAGCAAAGGGAGACATTGTAGACTAGGATGTGATGGTGGAAACATACCTACATACATATGAGAGGACAATAAGAATAAGAGTTGCGATGTGATGACCCATTGAAACTCCAAAATCAGAACGTCTAGTTTCCCAGAAGATCAGAGCAAAGATGGAGTATGTGTAGAATCCAGCCACAAACATATACAGGAGCTTTAACTTTAACCTGCATGAGTAAGATATATACATCATTGCCTATATAAACTGTGATATATTAGCAAGGTCTTGAGTCTTGACAAAGAAACTTACTTGGTTTGTTGATCAGGCCAGGACTGATCTCCAGGACCAACCCAAAAGTATTTAGTGTTCATAAACCAAGGTTCATTATAAGTCACAGAGAGAGCAAGAATCTCAGCTGAGAGATAGTAAACACACTTCCAAGCCGATTCTTTGAATTTTCTGATTTTCTTGTTTCTCTCGGTTGCATCATCTCCAGTATTCTCTCTATGTTTCCCATATATCAAATATTTTGCCAATTTCTACAAACATCAACCTCAAGTTTAAAAGGAAGTGGTCCAACACAATGGCACAAGTACAATCATTTCATTCTCACACACACTAACATTTATCATTCCAAAGTGAATGGAACAAAAAGGTTTAACTCATTCTTTACATCATAACCATCAAAAAGAGATACACTTTCAGCTACAATCATTTCAAGTGCCGTAAGCAACAACACGATCATCCATAAATGTGACGTCTTTTCACCATAAACATCAAAAAGAGATACACTTTCATCTTAGTGAAAGCTTTCTTAATAGCAATACTTAGACAAGACATTAAGGGACAATACAATCATCTACAAAATGTAATGGCTTTAAGAGAGTGTAAAGCTGAAAGCTTTGGATCTATAAGAAGTACCTCGAAGACGAATCTATCGAGGAGGAATCGAACCGAAGGGAAGAACAATGCAAAGAGAGGAATAACACGAAAATCCTGGTAAACCGGAGGTGACTCGACCTCCCAATTAATCGATTTCACAGATTCTAACAAACCCATCTCCTGGTTTTGCCTCTGTTAAACCGATTTTTCTCGAGGAACGATCAGAAAATTTTACATAGAGAAAGAAAACACGTTGACCTGTTCTTCGTATCAAGACTTAAAAGGAATCTCCTTTATTGAAACAGTGGGAGTTTTAAATGCAAGTTGAAGTGTACTGCTCCAATTACAGACTTGGCAACATGACAACTTGTTATTGTTTAGTTGGCTTTCTATTTGGTCTTTGACTTTGATTTTTTCATAAAAATTAGATATAATGACCAAAATATACCTAAATTTTTTTTGTCTCAAGATAACATTCAAATAGAAAAATAATCAAAATATACTTTATTAAAGGATATAGTTATAAATTTATATTCTTTGAGTTAATTAATCTATACCTAGGGTTTTAAGCATCTCCAATGGTTGATTTTATTTTTTGCTTCAAAAATTCACTTTATTTAAAATGAATCAAAAAATGAATCAACTTCTTCTCCAATGGTTTGCTTTATTTCTTTCTTGTAAAATGATCATTCTAAGTATATTTTATCTCTACTTTATCATTAATTATTAAAAATACTTTATACTTTTTATATTTACTAATTGTACCCAACAATTTTTTTAACAATAATTCAATCCAATTGTTATAAATGCAACATTACCATATAATAAAATTATTACACATAACATAAATGAAGAACAATAAAACTAGATTTTATAAAAATACATCAATCGTGTAGCTTTCCCACATATATTTCATTAAGTATTTTATGTTTAATTTGATGTTAATCATGTATTTCACTTTTATATTAGTTATATAATGTTATATTTCATTTCATATATGTTTTTAAAATATTTACTATCATAAATTAATATAATAAAGAAATATTATAAATTAATTGGGTTATATTAATTATTACAGTTTATTTTATCAAAAAGTAAGAATAAATAAAAGTTAAGGATCAATTTATAATTTAGAAAGTTTAATTTCAAAAAATGAAGCAAGAAATGAAGCACCATTTGAGCAAAAATTGCTACAAAATGAAGCAACAAGTGGAAAATGAAGCACCACTAAAAATGGTTTTAGAGTTATGAATGAAGTTTTGGAGGTGAGGTTTAAAATTTAAAAAAAAACTAAAAAGTTAAAATTTTCAAAATTAAAAGTTATTTTTTGGTTATTTTTTTAAGGTCTATTTTATCACAAAAACTTCAAAAAAAATCTATTTGAGAAATTTACCCATATTAAAAACCTTCTTGAACATCATATATATATTGAAACAAAAAGAATATTAATTTATTTCAGTAAAAAAAGAAGAATATTAATTTGTTCTGTAAATTATCAGTGTCACAAATAATGTTCCGTTTCTTATGACATCAAATAATGATTTCTACCTTTTGAGACAGGTATTATTAAATTAGTTGCATACATATTTGTATAATTATTATTTTTTGATTAACATGGGCATATCACAATAATTGTGGCTGTAACTGATTATCAGTTTTATGAATATAGTAAATGAATAGAATTGGAAAAAATGGAACGTAGATGAATGGAATAAAGAAAGTTATAGAATAAAAATAAATAAAATTTCATTCCACTCATTCCACTTATTCATGAGCTATTTTAATCGTGAATATTTTATAACTACATTCCATTTTCTTTCATATTCAAAAGGAATTATTGGAATGAGATTTTTTTTGTTCCATTCAAATGGTAAAAAAAAAATTGAATCTATAAAAATAAGTCATTCCATACAATTTTATTCCAAAAACTTGTAATCCAGTTGCACTCTCTATAATTATTGCATGGTATGAAAATGATGATTCGTTTTTGAGGTTTGATATATGATTATGTTACAGGGTACAGATAACAGTAAATTGTAATATTATTGCATGTTATCACGTATGAAAATGATGATTATATGATTATGTTACAGGGCATCACCGATGAAATTAAAATGAAAGCTAAGGATGATGATTAGAATATTTGAATCTCAATTGATGCGTCTCATTAGTTCATTATTCTGTTTCACATTCGTTAACTTAAAGCTTTGTCCACACACACATGCATATGCACGTTCGTCGGTGATTATTCTACTGAAGCCCTTGTCTATTTTCTATGGGTTTAAACTTTAAAGTACGGAGTATTATTCTACTACAAGATAAGTCCACGATGTTTCTATATATTAAAAGTCACATTGAAACATGAAGAGGTGATGTTTCCAATAAAAAGTTGACTCCTAGATGCCAAGTTTGACTTCACGTTCTATGTCTTCTGCTTCATTGATCTTTACTATTTCTTCATATAATGCCCATCTTTCTATACAACATTTATGATTTGTCCAGCCGTATCTTTATTATTTAATTAATATGATAAAGTCAAATATCTCCGTATGCTTAATTTAGGCGTTATATATATATAAGAACTTTTTTATTTAACTCTTCATATCTTTAGAGAGAAGAAATGATGAAGAGGAAAAATGTGTTGATCATCTTCTTCACTCTAGTTTTGGTTCTAAGCATGGCTTCAAGTGTTATTTCAAGAGAAGATGGTTTTGCTCCTCTTAAACCATCTCCCTCCTCCACGCATGTAAGTTCATGGCATGATTTAGAATATGGTATCGAGTGATTTAGCTCTTTAGGTTTACTTTTTCTACTTATTTTTTGGTCGTTATAGGAGTACGAAAGAAGTAGCAAAGGCGATGGAGATGGAGTAGAGTGCAAAAGTTCAGACAGTGAAGAAGAATGTCTTGTTAAGAAAACCGAAGCTGCTCACACCGATTACATCTATACACAAGACATGAACGTATCTCCTTGAAACAAGAACGATTTGCTCTTTGTTTTTTCATTTAGTACAAGCTATAAGCAAAGTCACCTTGACCATGTGCTATCATGTTCTTTTATTCTAATCGTCCTTTGATTTTTGTTAATGTCAGTCGACGTATATTTATCCTTCAACGCTTTTGTAACTTGGTGTTAGACAACGTCAAGTTTCATTGGGCTGTTTGGAAAATTTTGGGTTTATATGTTTTTGTCTTAGGCCCAAATCCAGGCTTATTTTTCTCAGGAAAAATACATGCAAAATGTTAGAAGGAATAGAAAATATAAACGAATATGGTGGGTATTACGTTGAGTATGTAGACAAAGTGGTGATTAAATATTAATAAATTATTCACAGATTATATCTGTAGTTAAATCTTTTTTTTGGTCAGACATTAGCTTTCATTAGCTAAGCCCAAAGAGCAAAGAAATAACGATCCATGAAAGATGAGAATCGAATAATTCCATCTCCAGCCAATGAAAAACAAAACAGATAAAATTACGTAGAGAATACTAATTGAGTATTTAGTGGATATAAGTTCAGTATATATTCAGTAGTGTTTTATGATGTAAATCTTTTCATTTGACTTTGATGTGTTTTGATTCAGATGAATATTCATGCAGGCAGGTGAAAATTTTGAAGAAACAATTCGTAGGTGGTCTGTCAAACTCAAATTAGTGATGTCTAAATGGCTAAAATATATAAAAGTGACTAATGATTAAATCTTTGTTTGCCATGAATGTTTACTAGTGCAAGTCTATTTATGTGGCGAACTGAAATCGTTAAAGATTTACTAATATGTACTATCGTCATAGAACATTTAATAGATGGATAATCGAAATCTTTTAAATCATTTTCATAGTTTATCTATTAATTCATGGTCATATTTTTATCTACTGTTAAAGGCTGTCATTAATTTTGGACCTATTTATTTCATTATCATTAACACACACGTGACTTACATAAAAATACATGTTATATGATATTTGCGTTATTTGATCTATTATTAACACAAAATTCTAGCCATGTGTAACATTCTTTATTAACAAGATCTCAACCTACACTACATATACCTAAGCTAACGACAAAGAATTAAGAGTATTACTGCACAAAACTTTTTCCAACCACATTCAAATGCTTATAAAGAGTATCACGTCTCTTAAAAATGTGAAACTATTTAAATTTTGAATCACGATGACGAATCTTGGTGAAATTAAAATTACTATTAAGTTATATAACAATAACGTTCACTAAAAAGCATATAAAACTACAACTACTTATAATGTGTATAATACGACATATATATTTTTTTAATATAAAAAGTTAAAATTACACACGAAAAATAATCTTTATGGTTTAAAACTACACTCCACAAAAGTTTAGCAAACTCCCCTCCGGGCCTCCGCAACAACGATTATTGGTAACTAGTGCATACTTATTTATTTTCTTGAAAGTTACATTTAACTAATCAAAATCTCGTGTCGATCAAGCATAAGTGTACGTACGTAATAATTAAAACATACTTAAAAATAATTCATGTCGTGAACCTAGAAAATTCAAAGGAGTTAACAAAATTATATTTTAAAGTTTCGAAATATTTAAAGAGATCTGTGTTATCTTCCCATATCACTCAGTTCATACATTTCTTATTGGATAAATATAAATTTAGAAACGGCTTTATATTTGAGAATAAAATACTATGAATAGTAAGCGCATGATCATTAATATTCTCAAGTAATCCAAGTTGGTAAAAAGACATTTATTTATATTTTATATCAATATCATCGTTATGAAATTTGCATTCTTCACACAAGCAGAACAATGATCATCTAGATCAACACAACTCAAAATCTCTGCCCCTTTGGTCCGAACCCGATGTAACGTTTGATATCGAATCTTCAAGCTCTCTTAGAAAATTGTTGTCTTCTTCGTTCTTGAATTTTATCTTAGAAACTAGTTGTCTAAGATCAAAAGTTTCCTCTTTAAGTTTAGCGTTCTCTTTCAAAGCTAGCTCATGGCTTTCAGATACGCTCTTTAGCTTATCGATAAGGCAGCGGTTATCAGTACGAAGTCTTATCACTTGAGACCAAAGCTCATCGAGATGTCTCTGCTTTCTCATCCTTGACCTACGAGCAGATTCTCTGTTAGAGATCATCCTTCTTTGTTTTCTCTCATCCATGGCCATGCTTTGTTGGTGATCTTCGTCTGATGCTGAGTTGTTGCTTGTCATTAGTTCCTGACCGTTGGATGATGAAGAGTAATAGTTGTTGTTGTTGATCAGACCGCTGATGTAGTAGGAGGAAGAAGTAGGAGAAGAGTGCATGTTGAAGTATTCAGACTCCATGATTGGTGTTTGGTTATTATATTTTTCTGGTGATACATATTGGAAGTATCCAGTGAGCTCAGACGAAATTGTGTTCATGATCTTTGCTTTGATTTTTTCTGATATATATTTATATTTTGCTACTGATAATGATAAAAATAAAATGTATTGAGAGAGAAAAAGAGATGTGTTTTGTGTGAAGTGGTTTGGAAGTGAAGAGGAAGAGAGGGCGAAGGGTTTTATAGAGGTGGGAGGAAAATGAATGAGTTGTGTAGAAAATGGGTTGTATTTATATTATTAGTTTTTTACCCAATAGAAAATTATATTTAGAAAGATTTGTTATTTTAAAAAGAAAGTTGTAATACGATGATTTGTAATATTCAATTTCGCTTAAAGAAATCTAATTATTTAGTGGTGGTAGAAAATAATCAATTTAACAAATGTATTGTTTAGGAAGCTTTTTCTGTAGAAGCACAAAATTATTTGTGCTTAGGTTGGTGAACTAACTTTTTTGGGTGGATTGATTTTTTTTATTTGTTGCATGTAAGTGAAAATTTTAACCAATATCATATGCTTCTTTAAAATTAACAGAAGAGGTTTTTGAAATTTTGTTTTTTCGTCTCAAATGAAAAAAAATAATAATACTTGTATGGCTCTATATCAGATGTATGTTTTGTTTGCAAAAGAAGCAGGTATTATTTCTATTAGTTTTAATAACTACCTTATTATATATATATGGAAATCATCCAGATATTAATTTAGTTGAATATAATTAAATGGTAAAGATTATATGGTTGTGAGATTATCTTATGTCATGAATTAGATAAATACTGTGAAAACTGTTGTAGCAGAGATAAACGCGAACATTCGTCCATAAGCCTTTTAATATTAAAAAAATATTTTTTTATAATAAATATGTATTTGTTAAGGAAAAATTTGGGTTTTAAGGTTCTTATAAATACATGTATAAAAGATTGTAATTTTGATTCACTCACGGAATCAATATACAAAGTTTAAATGGGTATTTGCTTTGAGTTTTTTTGCTCTTTTTCAAATCAGTTTACGTTTTTTTTACAAAAAGTAAATATTTCACATTACCCAATAAAGATCGACTATTAGAATTTAGAGACTCACGATATCGCATTTACAAAAGAAAAGAGAAATGAGAACAAAAATAGAGTAATGTGAATTGATAAATGAAACATGAAAATGCAATAAAAGCACTTCTATTGGTAGGTGCTTAGTGGGTTCCTTAGAAAAAGTGGTGGTGGGCCCCACCATTTTTGTTAAGGACCACTCCTAAAAATCTCAATTTAAGAATCAGTCCTTACACTGTTTTGTGGGTCCCACTGACACGTGGCGACCCAAGATTGATTAGTTTTTAATTTTTTTCTTTTTTTTTTAGATCACAAAAAAAAAAGGTTAAGAATCCCATAGTGGTCCTTAAATTATGGAGATGGTCTAAGTACGTCAGAACATTTAGTAGCGACGCCTAGTGGCTGGCGCACCGATTCGATAGTGATTAATCGTGATTTTTACTATATCGATAGTTATTAATCATAATTTTGCTTATTTAAAAGACTATAAAGCAACTTTGTGTTCAGTTTATGTTCATTTGATTGGTAATCTGGACTAAACTGGATAATCTTTTTCACAAAATAATTGATCACACAGTTTCACTGATGATTTTCTTTTTACTTGATTGGGCTAATGATAAATTATTTTTAGAAATCACCTTTATTATTCATCACAGGCAACTATTTGAACAAAATACATACTTAATCCGATAACTGATTTACAAATCTGCATGAGAATCTTCTTAATCTCCTATCTGATACCTGCAATGAAACTGTATTTGATAAAGCAAGCCCCGCAAAAGTTTCCATTCCATTGACCATATATATATATTTATCTAGAGATTTGTTCTTAAAAATAATCAAGTAAAAAAAGAAATCGCGTTTGACATTGTGAGGTACAAAGTTTTCATGTGAAAGGACATCACAAGGAGGGACTGTGTTGAGCACGCGTCACCGGATAATTTCTAATTTTATATGACAGAAAGAAGAAAATAAAATTTCATGTTTCTATTTTTTTGGTAACTTTCAAAGTTTCAATATATACCCATTTAGAGAGACATTAAGAAGAGCCTATGACCCTACGGTTCAATTTGATTATTAAAGTGTACCATTTTGAAATAACATTATGACGACTGTCTCCACTTTCTCCCACTTCACTAAAGACTCGCATTTACATATATTTGATTGGACTAAAGAGGATAAGCTTGTTTTTATATTTCTATCTTCATGTTAAAAACTTGTGTTGTGTGTTGAATCAACGCTGTCTATCCATCTTCGTTGTATGCCTCAAATGTTCCTCTAGAAGATGACATTAACCCTAAAAAGCAATCTCTATGGATTTCTATGTTTTTCTCTGTTTAAGAAAAACAAGATATCAGTTCTAGTTATGTAGATCCGCTCATACCACGTAGAATATAGCGTAGCCTTTTCTTTATTTTTTTTTCTGTAGCCATAGTTTCAGGAGTACTCAGATTTTTAGAAATAATTTCCTATTGATTTTATAGTTTACTTAAATATTACCAAGATTATAGAGTATGTTTATAGCAAAAATAAATATGAACCATTTTAGCTGGAATTAAGAAAAACAGTTTAGCTGGTCCTACAAGCAAAGATCTATTATATAAGATCAAACAAAACAAAAGAATAGTTTGAAAATAATGCAACTGGTGCTCATTTTTATTTATAGAAAATTTAATTTTGAAACAAAACAGCAATCATATATAAGTGAACAGCCATTTATATAAGTGATACATAAACACATCACACATAAACTTAATTAATATTTCATCGCTTGCAAACATATTACATCCAATATGAATTTTAGGTTTTACTGTTACTCCAAGTCCAAATGTGATATATATAATTTTAACACTAATATTACATTCATTAAACTTATATTACATCTATTTAGTTAACTTATCTACAGACTACACACATACATGATGTGGTTGTAATGGTAAGACATATGTACTTTCATTCAGACTCATAATCTATTCTTTACACTATCATCTAGTTGATGTTTAAATTATTTAACAAACTAATTAAGCGTCTTCTGAATTGGGCTAAGCAACTAAATATTTGAATTAAGATATGCAAGGTAGCTAGTGATCCACTACTAAATATTTGAATTAAGATCTTTGGGCGTAACCTATCTAATTAAATACGTTAACGATTTTGCCAGTTCTTCGATGTGTAATCAGTCGATGCGTGACGTCTCCTACAAAATAATTAATTGAATATTTAATATTTTTGAGTTTCAGCTATCCCCGTCCTTCGACACATTTGAACAATGTATTTGAAGAGAGTTTAACTAATTGAAATACGAATATATATTACTAGGTCACAGTCAATTCAGGTAAGTGTTACCTAAACCTAGTATTAAGATGTTGTAGAAATCGGACCGGATAGAGCAGGGTCGCAGCTAATAATTTGAGAAATAGTGCAATAAATGGAACACCGGATTTAACGTGGAAAACCCCAAAGGGGAAAAACCACGGACAAGGTAGAAGAATTTATTCTGAGAAAAATAATAGGAGTTACAACCTCTCAATTATAACGGAGAAAACAGTAATAATTCTCTCGTTATAAAAGGAGAAAATAACAAACTCTCTAAATAACTCTCTCTCAACCCGATCCCAAATACCCGGAGGAAATTATCTTAAGAAAAAGAAATTTTTTTTTTTCTCTCTCTCATGTTTCTCTTCTTCTTCTTCCTCCTTTCTCTCTGCAATTTTTGGGATGATGGGATGATGAACTGATTCACCATGGCTCTCCTTTTATAGGGATGGAGAGGAGGTTGGTGAGCTCACAATCTTGGACATAACCATTGTCCAATCTTTCGGCTGCCTAACTTCACCGTCCACGCCGTCACCGTCCACGCCATCACTGTTCACACCAGCCATCAAGAAAAACGTGTTTAACAATCTCCCACTTGAAGATTTGATTGAGGATCAATCGGTTCTTCACACCATTCTTTCTACCTTGTCATTTCATGTTGCTTACGTCTCCATCAGGCCACAAGAGGATCGACACCAAATAAACTTGTCAGTACTGACTGCTTTCGTCAAAAAATCTGCTATGTTTTCTTTTGTATGAATCTTCTGCATATCTATCATGTCCTCTTCCACTTTCTCACGAACGAAGTGATACTGGACTCGAATATGCTTGGTTTTTGAATGAAAGGCTGGATTCCTTGCAAGATGCACGGCACTCTGACTGTCACAAAAAAGAGAAATTGTCTCTTGTTTGTGCCCGAGTTCCTCCATCACCATCTTCAACCACATTGCCTCTTTACTAGCTTGTGTAGCTGCTACATACTCGGCTTCGGTTGTTGATGTAGCCACAATCGACTGTAGTTTTGAAACCCAACTTACAGATCCGCTAGCAAGTGCAAACACATATCCGGTTGTGGATTTGCTTTTATCCAGATCGCCTACATAATCTGAATCGACATAGCCCCTGACAACAAAGTCTGATCCTCCATAACATAATGCAACATCCGAGGTACCCTTAATGTATCTTAGGATCCTCTTAACGGCATTCCAGTGCTCTTTACCAGGATTCGCCATGTACCGACTTACTACTCCCACTGCTTGTGCAATGTCTGGTCGTGTACAAATCATTGCGAACATTAAGCTACCCACTGCTGATGCATACGGTACTCGAGACATTTCCATCCTTCCTTCTTCACTGCTAGGACACATATTGGAAGATAACTTGAAATTAATAGGAAGTGGGGTAGATACTGGCTTACAATCTTGCATGTTGAACCTCCGCAAGATTTTCTTTAAATAATTTTTCTGTGAAAGCCAGATCTTCCTATTATTTCTGTCTCGGTGAATTTGCATCCTTAGAATCTTGTTTGCTGGTCCCAAGTCCTTCATCTCAAACTCCCTAGCCAACTGTGCCTTTAATTCATTGAGACGATCATTGTTGGGGCCTGCTATCAACATGTCGTCTACATACAGCAGCAATGTAATGAACTCTCCTTCACCAAACCTCTTGAAATATGCGCAAGGGTCTGCATGGAGTCTACTGTATCCAAGGCTCATAATGAAGGAATCGAATCTCTTGTACCAACATCTTGGCGCCTGCTTTAGACCGTACAGAGATTTGTTTAACCTGCAAACCAAGTTCTCCTTTTCTTTTTCTTCAAAACCTTCTGGTTGGAGCATATAAATTTCTTCCTCAATCTTTTTTATCTTCTGTGAAGATAACATTCCTGCTGATTATAACCTTGTGGGCAGTGGGATCCCACAGGCGATACCCCTTCACTCCATCAGCATATCCCAAGAACAAGCACCTTCTAGATTTTAGATATAGTTTTGTAGTTTCTTGGGTATTGTACATCACGTACATTGGGCTCCCAAATATATGGAGGTCTGAATAATCTACTGGCTTCCCTGTCCACATCTCCATCGGTGTCTTCAACTTAATTGCAGTTGATGGCGATCGATTTATCACATAACAGGCGGTGTTGACTGCTTCTGCCCAGAATTTCTTCTCTAAGCTTGCAGCTCCCAACATTGCTCTTGTTCTTTCTAACAGAGTCCTGTTCATCCGCTCTGCCACTCCATTTTGTTGAGGAGTGTATGATGTAGTGAACTGCCTTTTGATGCTCTCTGCTTTACAGAATTTTATAAATGCATCACTAGTGTATTCACCTCCATTATCTGACCTCAAACACTTGATCTTCTTTTCAGATTCAAGTTCCACCCGTGCTTTGAAAACTTTGAAGACTGAAAACACATCCGCCTTACTCGTGATAGGATACACCCAACATCTCCTAGAATAATCATCGATGAAGGACACAAAGTACTTCGCTCCTCCTAGTGATGTAACTGGTGCTTGCCACACATCAGAGTAAACCAATTCTAGAACCGCTTTACTTCTAGAATTCGATGTGCTAAACTTCAACCGATGCTGCTTGCTTGTAATACAATGCTCACAAAAGGATAATGATACCTTTGTGAGACCCGAAAGTAACTTCTTCTCTGCAAGAATTTTCATGCCTTGTTCCGACATATGCCCAAGTTTCTGATGCCACACCGTTGTAGCCTTCTCACTGGAACAGCTTGAAGCAACAGATGCTTCTGATTCTGACAGAGTTTCTCCTTTTAACATGTATAACTTTGCATCTATCTTCTCTCCTTTCATAAGCACAATTGCTCCTCTAATTACTTTTAGAGTTCCATTCTCGACTTCAACTTTGCAACCGAGTTCATCGAGTTGCCCCATAGATAATAAATTCTTCTTCAGGCCTTCCACGTGTCGCACCTCATGAATAGTACGAACTGTACCATCATACATCTTCAGTTGAATGGATCCAGTGCCAACAATCTTAAGTTCATGATCATTGCAACTGTACACAGATCCTCCACAGATGGGTTCATATTGATGGAACCAATCTCTTCTAGAGGTCATGTGATATGTAGCTCCTGAGTCGAACAACCATATATCAGCGAACCTTCTCATGTTTTCGCTTGAAATTGCTGCTTCACAACACAAGGCTACTCCATTATCTGAAGTGTTTGCAACATTTCCTTGAGGGTTGGAATTCTTTAATTCCCAACAATCCTTCTTCAAGTGACCCTTCTTGCCACAGTGGTAGCATTTATAAATCTTCTTACTTCTTGACTTTGATCTACCATGTTTGTGACTCCCACTTGAGCCATGCTCCATTGATCTTCCTCTCATCACCGTCAATGCCTCCACTTGTGGAGTTTCTCGTCTGTCTTCCTTACTTTTGCACCGACTTTCTTCTTCCAGAACCGCAGCTGCAACATCGTCAAAGACTAGACTGTCGTTGGAGACATTATTTGTTAAGTTGATGATGAATTGATCATATGAATCTGGTAGACTTTGAAGTAGAAGCTCAGCACGCTCCTGTGATTCTACTTTATAGCTCAACGAAGTGAGTTGAGAAAATAAAGTATTCAAGGTGTTGATGTGCTCCGTCACTGAAGTAGATTCCGCCATCCGTAGAGTATAAAGCTTCCTCTTAAAGAAAATTTTGTTGTGCAGCGACTTGGCCTCGTACAATTTTGCAAGGTGATCCCATATCTCCTTTGCAGTCTTCTTCTCCTCAATGCTTGACAACACTCCATCTGCAAGTGCAAGGTGAAGGTTTGCAATAGCATTCCCGTCCATCTCGTTCCACTTATCATCATCCGTGTATGTAGCAGGCCTTTCACTAATGGCCGCTAAGCAGCTATCTTTCCTCAAAATAGCCTTCATCTTCAACTTCCACAGCGCAAAATTGCTGCCGTTGAATTTTTCGATCTCAAATTTTGCCGCCATTGCTTCTTCCAGAACCTATGCTCTGATACCACTTGTTGTAGAAATCGGACCGGATAGAGCAGGGTCGCAGCTAATAATTTGAGAAATAGTGCAATAAATGGAACACCGGATTTAACGTGGAAAACCCCAAAGGGGAAAAACCACGGACAAGGTAGAAGAATTTATTCTGAGAAAAATAATAGGAGTTACAACCTCTCAATTATAACGGAGAAAACAGTAATAATTCTCTCGTTATAAAAGGAGAAAATAACAAACTCTCTAAATAACTCTCTCTCAACCCGATCCCAAATACCCGGAGGAAATTATCTTAAGAAAAAGAAATTTTTTTTTTCTCTCTCTCACGTTTCTCTTCTTCTTCTTCCTCCTTTCTCTCTGCAATTTTTGGGATGATGGGATGATGAACTGATTCACCATGGCTCTCCTTTTATAGGGATGGAGAGGAGGTTGGTGAACTCACAATCTTAGACAAAACCATTGTCCAATCTTTCGGCTGCCTAACTTCACCGTCCACGCCGTCACCGTCCACGCCATCACTGTTCACACCAGTCATCAAGAAAAACGTGTTTAACATAAGATGCACTCTGTCTCATTTTGTAAGTAGAAGTCAAGACGTGCAATAATACCGTAATGTGTCTCTATCCGTCCGTATTAATATAATAAGGACTTGGACTTTTTGCTTTTCTTTTCAGATATATTTTAAAAAGAGTCTTATTGTGTTCTTTGCTTTAATCATAATCCCCATTCGATATTAATCAAAAAGCAAAGAAGACGACAAATTGATAGCAAAGTTTACTAGAAAGTTAGAAACATTGAATTCTATTTAAAAACATTGATTTCTACCATTGAAAAAACAAAGAAATTACACAGTAAACATAGAAGAAGCACTTGATGTAAAAAGGTTTTCTTGACTAAAAAATTTACATTTATTTAAAAAGAAAAAAAAACAAAGAAATCATAACAATTCTCTTATATTCAAATAAATCCTGTACCACCATGTATAAGTTTTTAATTAAAACTTAATTTTCGGGACTTATAAGAACATTTCATTTTGTATATGATTATTATTGTATCATAATATGAGTTCATGTCTAATAATATACGTGCAAAATTACAGACAACAGATAGATAATTATAGCTTTCCAACTATTAACTATATATATATATCCCCTATATATTAATCTTGGAGCATTACAACTTATAAGTGTAGCCACGTGTCATCACTAGAATGACTTTCAGAATTCTTAGAAAAAAGTTGGTTCATCTAAATATAGATTATACTTTTGTTAAATTAACATTCGTATTGATTAGTAGTGCATAAAAGGATATTTTATATTATTTCCTTAAATAAAAACTACGGAATTACCTAATATGATTAACATATATGTGATAATTAATGTTTTGAATAATAAAGATTTGATAATATTTTTTGTATCCTTCATCATTTTTGTTTAATTTTTGTTATTAAAAATATTAAATAATCATATTAACCATGAAATAAAAAATCTAGATTTTTTTTCTTATATATTATATTTTAAATTAATATTTTAAAAAATCATATTCACTTTTAAATTAATAAAACAATTAAAAATCTTACAATGAAAATTTGTGAACAATGGCTTTACCTTTTTTGTTACAAAAATACAAATGATCAAAAATCATACATGCTATATACATATGAAGTATCATTTAATATATATTCATGTTATATATATACTTTATTTTTTTTAAAATTAAAATATATATATCAAATAAAAATACATACATGTTAATTTTGAAATTTCATTGAAAAGGTATTGCGATCTGGAGATTTTAATTTTGAAATTCACATTAATTATTAAAATGGTTATTAATTACTAAAACTATAAAAGTTTTCTCACTTTGTTTAATGTTTAAAATTTTCGTTACAACAAATATACAAATGTTGATAAAATCATATGAATAGAAATTAAGAAGTTTCAATTAAATATTTATATTAAAAGATATTATATATCTATGTCAATAATATTTAAATTTAATTATGTATCATATAATATAAATAAATGATTTCGTTGATTTATGTGCTTACTGCAGTTTAGTTATATACATAATATTTATTTTCTTATCATTTATTTAATACATTTATCATTTCATAATATATAATGAACAAAATATAAATAATAATGTGTAAAAATGATTTATATAAATAATGTTCCTCCCACATAATGTGTGGATCTCTGTTGATGTATTACAGTCGAAATTTTTTCTCAATCAATCAAAGCTCATGCATTTCGCTTACGCGAAATTAAAACAAAGACAAAAAAGATGTGAGTTAATAGAAACGTTATCGGAAGCACAAATATTGTAGATTAAAAAAGAAATCACCCGTGAAAATTCAAAAAAGTTTGAGATCAACCAAAACCCTAATTTCCTTTTTGTCTCCATGTCAACACTTTCAATGTTTGTACTTAAATGATATTGAAATAAATTGAAATAAATAAATATATATTCAAATTATATATATATATATATATTTCAATATTATTTAAATTAATATATATATCATATATAAAATAAACAAAATATTAATTTTAAAATTTACATTGAGTTGGAAGCATCGGTTAATAAATATTCATATTAGTAAGAATAATATTTTTGTTACAGCAAATATAAAAATGCTAATACAATCATATGAGTAACAAGTTTCAATAAATAAATATTCATATTACAATATATTATATATCTATGTCAATATCATTTAATTTTACTTATGTACTATATACAATAAATAAATGATTTATTTTGATTTTTATCAACAACAAGTATTGTAAATAAAAAGAAAGATTATTTTTATTTATGTTTTTACTCGAATTTAATTATATATGTAATAGTTACTCGCTCTTCAATTATTCAATATATGTTAAAATTGTATAATATGTAAATTAACACAAATAAATAATAATATTTATAAATAATTTGTATACATAATTAATATATATTTCGCGCAAGTACGGATCTCAAATGTTATTTAATCATATCATTTCAAAAATAAGATTATTCGTATCAAAGTGAGATGGTGAATTAATAACATTGAGATAATATCATTGAAGTTCGATGTAAATTTAATAAGTTTAAAAAATATCAACAAACATGACCATATAATCAACCTTATATTGACGGTCAATGATTATACATTTGAAGACTTATGACATGGTTGGACGATCGAAGTTAATATTCAATGATTATTAATATATAAATTTTACCCCGCGCATGCGCGCGGGTAATCAGCTAGTATATATGTATAACTGTAATTAAAATATTTTACTCAATTTATATTATGTATAGAGAACAATATACTTTAATATATTTTAGTTTAAGAAACTGAACGATATCTTTAAAAGAGTTTGCAAAACTTTACAGCCGAAGATATCTTCAATCTACTTAATAGGTTTTTCTTATAGTTATTTGCTAGAATCTTATGACAGTTTTGTACTTTAAACGTTTTAAATTTGATCACTAATTGGAGTCGCTGTTTAGCGAGAAGAACAGTGTAGAGTAATCGAACTTGACTTGAAGAGTCAGATTATCCAAACCATTCACCATAGCATCAAACCACAAATTTAATGTATTATAAAAAAGATTTAATAAAAAATAATATTATTATTTTCGACGAAGGAGAGCCACAAGATTATCCTTGATGAGCCCCACGCACGAATTGGTACGCGACAAGAAATGTTTAGAATATGTTAAAAATAAGTCACCTTGGACGCAAAACAAATGCAGACATGGTTTCGTTTATATTTAATTAATAGAAATAAATCATTGGCACCTTTGAACCTTTAGAGCATCATTAACGCTGAAACTCATTAAGTTTCTTAAAAAAAATTTTTTTTTTCGGTTTTGTCTGTTTTTAAAAAAAAAAAAAAAAAAAATTGAACCAATCACGGGTCGACACGTGTCAGTTGGACCCGTGAACAGTTCTAAAACCCCATGAAAAACGGTCCTTGTTTTGTTATTTTTGCAATCGATTCTTCCCTCCTTGTGGTCCCCACCCCTCCTAAAAGCCTGCTACAACCCCTCTAGAAACTGGCGATAATGCTGCTCTTAGAGCATCATTATTCTAGTTTTTTAGAAAAAATTTTTAGCCAAAAATAATGGTGAGTTTCACTATTTTGGTTAAAAAACATTTTCAAAATCTTCAAAATAAAAATTATTTCTTGTCCTGTTTTACGCGTGACAGCCCGCAAATGATTTACTTTTTTTTCTTTAAAAAAATAATAATAAAAAACTTAAATGGGTTTATGGAATAAAAATGTCCTTAATCTCTGCTCACTGAGACAGACGCTGTGTTATGATAACTGAGACAGGCGCTGGGGGTTTTTAATGTGCCCCCTGAGACAGACGCTGTGTTATGAATAACTTACAGAACACTAGAAATTCTGATTGGATATTGATCCATTACAGGAATAGCTGTGAACAAGATTCTGGAATATAGATTTTGATCCGTCTAGAGTTACTAAACATTAACCACAAAAACAACATATAACACATTTCAATATCCAGACAAAAGTAAAGAAGGGTTGCATTGAACACAAGTTACTATCATTAAAAAGCATATGTCTTCTCCTCAGAAAGAGATTTCTACTCCCTTCATCTTCTGATTTCTCTCCCTCTTCCTCTGCTTCTGCTTTCTCTCCCTCTTCTTCTTCTTCAGCTTCTGCTTTCTCTCCATAGTCTTGCTCTTCTTCTTCTTCTGCTGCTGATTTCCGTCAGCAGTCTCAGTCTCATCATGAATCAAGCAAACTGAAACAAACAAACAAACATACGAATAAATGAAAGGTTTTACTTAATAGTTAAAAGTTATTAAAAAAAGAAGAAGAAGAAAGAATCAAATATACGTACGTGGATGAATGTAGCCAGTAATGGTTTCATATTTTGGAAGTGGAACAACGTGAGTAACTATAAAGTTCCAACCTCCTACAGAACGTCCACTACGTTCCAGCGACTTGTCTACACCCTCTTGTCCACGGACATAAACTCGGACTGTGCTGTAATAAAAAAAAAACTCAAAACAAGCTTCTTTAGTTAGCAAAAAAAAAAAAACTAACTGGAGGGAGGAAGAAGAAATTACAAACCTTCTGATAAGACCAGTGGCTAGGTTTTGCGAAACAAAAGAACCCACTGTAGGGAAATATTTCTCTAGCTCCGTCTTGATAACATCGACAGGAAGGGAAGTGTCAAAACCCGTAACCATCATCCTAATATTGCAGGATTAATTATCAACATGACCAACAGGCACAACAAATTCTCCAATAACAAATAAAATAAATAAACAAAAAGAAAAGAGCAATTAATTTTACGTGTGTTGTGTCCGACAGCGTTTGGGTTCTTCCATAGGAGCCAAGTAGTCGTGGTCAAGGTGGTTTGCGTGAAACGGGTAAGGGCTAATTTGTAAAATCCGTCCTCCTCCCATGTCACTTCCATTAAGCCTCAAAACCTTTTCTTCATCTTCTTCATTAACATAAACTAAGGAGTATCTGTAAAACAAAAAAAAAAAAGTAGATTTTATAGTTAAAGCAGCAGTTAATTTGAGCGAGAGAGAGTTGGAGGAAGAAGCAGCCACAAACCTGCAGACAGTACCAATTATATATTGTATGGGAACATAAACATGTATTATGTTTCCACATGAAGCCAAGTGTTCTCTCAAAGCTCCATCCACATCTGCCCTAGGAAGAGAGGTATCGTATCCCTCGACCGCAATCCTGCTAATGCTGTTGCAAATGATATTTAATTAATTACCGTGAGACAAGAACACATGATCTATCTAATTACATATACAAATCTCAAATTAAAGAAACGAACCGGCTCTCTCGAATCTCTGCATCACTACCCTTCGATTCCAGACCCTACACGTTACAAAAAGATCTAATCAGAAATTTCTACGGAGAAGAAACAATTACTTGTGAAAGCCATAAGGATCGAAGAAGAATGACTTTGTTGGCGGATCCGTCCATGGCGATTGCGCTAGGTTTTTCGAGAGGCGATAAAGATATTTTTTTCCAGTTCAAGGGCTTTAGATCCTTATAGAGTCTCCCAACTTTAATCATTATTCTGGTTTGGGGCCGTAACTGTCCTTCTCGTTGGGTCTTCAATTTAGTTTAGGCCTGGACTAGGCCCATTCACTTAATAATCCTCTTGTCAAGCGTAGAAATTTTGGAAGAAAGGGGAGAGGGGGGGGGAAGCGATCATCGTAGCACTTAATCATGTGCATAAAAACCGAAAACCAAACCGGAACCAAATCTTAAAGATATGTAACCTTCTTGTTTAGGATGCATTGCCTCAAACAATTTGTATTTGGATTAAGTTTTTGGTCTTTCACGACTTCACAAGAAAAATGATTAGTGGAATTGCTTATTCTAAACCGTCGAAGCAATTAGTTGAGATGTAACAAGCGATTTTAACTTTAGTTGGGGGAAGCGATCATCGTAGGCCATATTTTAATACTAAAAGGAAAATATCTTTTTGACACGTCATTTAATCTTTTGAGCTTCTTTATGTGGGCTCAAATCGAGACCACTTCTGGAAGGCTAACATCTGAAGGAAGCTTGGGTCGACTCTGCCTCAAACACTTAATCTTCTCCGTTTCTCATTTACAACAGTTGACCTCATAAATATGGCTCCTAATTACCCATTCACTTCAATAAACTGAGAAGCATGCAGCTCTTCAGATTCCTCCGCCTCCACAGCTTATATATCCTGTTTTTCCTCGCCTCTCACTTTCACCGAGTGCACCATAATCAACAATTGGGCTAAGAAGATGTGGAGATCAACCGAAAAGGCCCAGAGAGAGGGGCATTCTAATTGGCGTCAAGTTGCTTTTGATCGATGAGCAGGTTTGCCTATATATATTGATTTTGGGTTCTAATGTTATTATTAGGTTTGGTGACGAACAAGGGATGTAAGGAGAAGAGAAGTGTTAATCGCACTGAAATCCAGAACAAAAATCCATCGGGAAATTTAGAAGGCTCTGTAGAGAAGAGGATGGATGGCAATGGTGAGAATCTTCTTCATCAGAGCTTTGTTTGGTCAGCTTCTAATAGCTTAATGGTGGGTGCATCAAGAGTAGCAGTAGTAGATTTTTACTGTTAACATAACTGAAGAGGGAAATTCATATGATGGTGATAACAATGAATGGATGAGTGTGAAGCTCTTGCTGATGTAGTAGCAGTTGAAGAGAGAATAAGAAAGATGATATCCTCCATGATCACTTCGAAGATCAAGAGAGTTTTGGACAACCAGCTTCTGATGTGGGTGATTCGATAAGTGATTGTGGGTGTTAGAAGAGATGGAAAGCATGATTGTTTGAGAATACCATCAAGGAAGTAAAAGGATAATTGATAAAATGCTTTGGCATTTTTCCTTTTCAGGGATGGGAATATTTGATGCAATGAAACGATGCAAGCAAATGTGTTTTCTTATGCCTAGATGCATCCATGGATGTCTTTCTCCTTGCTCATGGTTCCAAAGACAAGCAATATTGCATTCAACAGAGCGGTAATGAGATTAATATAACACTTGGGGGAATTGATCTCGATAGTTCATGCAGGTTAGCATAATGCTTGAATTATTATATTGTTTCTTACTATAATGAGAAATTAGTCTTTAATTGATGTATAATGCAAATCTCTAGTTCGGTGTTACTAACATCATATAACTTCAGACTTTATTGTTTTTAATGTGGCTGTTGAGGCATATAATAAAATGTTGATTGTTCTCTTCTCTGACGGGCTAGGTGGATTTGCCTTTACACTCAATGTTTCTTTAGAACTTTCCTTGCTTAACTTTCCGGCATTTTTTCGTGGTAATTATGGTTTGATATTTTTCCAGGCTAAAAATATGGAGGATCATCTACAAGAGTGGAAATCTACTCTATAACGATTTGACAGAAGCACCTATTGCTTCTCATTTTATAGTTCAAAATGGAATCACCTGCCGGTGTTGATGAACAGAGTATGTTTGTCAATTTTCAAAGGTGTCTTTTAAATACTCATGTGTAGTAACATGACCTGTTATGACTGTGGTGAGAATGTCAATTTTTTTCCTCTCTAGAAAACCAGGCTACGTACAAAGACCAGTTATTTAGTAGTGAAAGGCTCACAAGAAAGTGGCATAGTTTAGATAACGATGAGATCCAAAGGTTAGTTTATATTTCAGTGCATTTAGAAAATGATGCATTTTCATTTTTTTTTATTTACAGAAGGCACCCACAAGATTAACCGCTTTTGGAAGAGCCGTTTTACTTGCTATGGACGTTGTTGACAGAGCTCCATCTTTCTTGGAAAGGCACTTAAATTTGTTGCTTTCTTATGTCAAGATAGAAGGAAACATGAGACAAGCTGCTGATGTTGAACATTGGGATATTGAGTATGAGCAAAGTTTGAATATGTAGTCACCTGGTTAAGGGAGAATTGAGTTCACTCCCACGAAGGATGCTTATGTTATTGTTGATTGTCTTAAGGTACATGTCACTAGAATGATGTGTAGTCTTTTCTCTTAATTATCTCTAAGGTTATGAGAGCACGATTAATGCAGTTTCTTAGGCAAGGTATTTAGTGATTTTAGGATTTAAAAAAAATCATGCATTAAGTGAAGAAACGTTTCTTAATTAGGCTTCTGAAGACACATCTCTTGTGAGACACGTGTCGGTCATGCGGCCTCTCTTTCTCTCCCTCGGCGAAACCAAACCGCGTCGCGTTGCTTTGGTGATTCCATGAAGTTTCCGCCCCTCTCTCTCTCTCTTTCTCGATGATCTCTCCTCGTCTCTCTCCATCTCTTCGACATAATCAATCGATGATCTCTCGTCGAGGGAATCAGTCGGCGTCTCTCCGGTGGAGTCGTCGTCGCTCTCGATCTCCTGGTGGACTCTTCGTCTCCCTCCCTCCCCTCGAGGACTCCTCCTCGTCTCTCTCCCTCTCCTCGATAACTCTTCGTGTCTCTCTTTCTCCTAGACGAGTCCTCGTCTCTTTCCCTCTCCCCGATGACTCCTCGTGTCTCTCCTTCTCCTCGACGAGTCGTCGTCTCTCTCCCTCCCTCTCGTGAACGAGTTCTTGTCTCTCTCCTCTCCTCGATGGCTGCTCGTCTCTCTCCCTCTCCTCGACGAAGGTGAAAAACATCGATTTTGTGTCAACGGCTCACCGCGATCTTATGTCGACGGCTCACCTCTCTCTCAGGCGCTCTCTGCGACGAAGAAAAGCGGAGACCTCTCTCTCCGGCACGTCGCTCTCCTCGACGAAATCAAATGGAAAGATAAAGCTATGTATTTTTCTTTTTATGTCTGAGTCCTTCTTTGTTATTTTGAAAATTTGTTTGTTGTGTTGGTTTCTGGATATTGATTCGATCTGTTGTGTTTGTTTATGGTGATTAAAATATCGATCACTTCTAGTTAATTTTGATTTGTGTATGTCTTTGTTTCTTAGGATGGACGGATCAAGAGACATGAAGGTTCCTCAAAAAAGAGGACTTTGGCCTACAATACATGTAAAACATATTTGTTTAATTGATTGAACGTTTGATAAAATGTTTTGGTTATGTTCGTAGTTCGTTAGGATTCTGGTCTGATTAAAAACTTTGGTTAGGATTCTGGTCTGAAATGAATTGAATGTGAATTTCGTTTCTCTGAATTGAATTGATTGCGAATATGGTTGTGTTAGGTAATAAATAGATTTAATGGTTAGATAGAAATTGAAGTATGTGTGATTAATGTGTTAGCTAGATGACAAGTCGAATTGGTTGTGGGTGTGATGAATGCATCTATGTTTAGTGATCAAAAGTTCTTTTCTTTCTCTCTTCTATAAAATACAATCCTTCTTATCCATATATCAAA
This sequence comes from Moricandia arvensis, assembly GCA_905132765.1. Lineage (NCBI taxonomy): Eukaryota > Viridiplantae > Streptophyta > Magnoliopsida > Brassicales > Brassicaceae > Moricandia > Moricandia arvensis. The sequence continues at coordinate 93,603 of CAJHQP010000889.1, forward strand.
CTCGGCTTCCTTTCTTCTTATCATATCTTCCATCTCTCTTCTTAGACATATTTAGATATGGATTCTTATCCATACATGTGCAGAAAAATATAGATAAGTTATATTGTTTACACTTATTATTATAAGATTTTATCTTAGTTCATATCGTTTTTTATAAATGTTGTAAACGCATTACTGAACAACACACATAGTTCATATGATTCTTTTTAACATCAGTTCAAATCGTTTTTATAGTTTTCTTTCCATGCTTGTCAATTTATTATTAGTAAGCATGAGTTTATAACGGTAGAATGATATTAATCTCGTAACTTTCCAATTAGCCAATTACTTTTTACAAAAAAAAATAATGTATTAAAATAAGATATCCATATAAATCATAGAAAAAATACAAATTTGTGATTGTCCAATTGGTAAGAATGAGAAATGAGTTGAGAAGGTATTAAGAAGACTATATGAGTTATTACATATATTTGTTTTTTATATATAGAGAATAATATAGATAAGTACTAGTCGTGTTCCGAAAAAAAGATAAGTACTAGTCTCTATAGTAGATAGATCTTATAAGTTTTTTTATCTTAGTTCATATGTTTGTACGTCCATTGATGAACAAACACATAATCCAAATTTATTTTCTTTTATGGTTTCATTTTTCCACGAGATGTGATGATGTTCATGGTTGTTAATTTATCATTAATAACCATGCGTTTAAGGTTGTAGAAAATGATATTAATCTTATAGCTTTTAAAATTAGCCTATCGTAATTTTTCTTAAGAATATTTACTATGTGGATAACTTAGATATCCATATTAAACATAGAAAATAGAATACAAACCCATATCAATATCCTTGATCTATTACCAACCATTTGATACAATTAGCGTTTCAAAACCTTTGAAGTCGATGAGTCTCTTGGTTAAACAGATAGGTATTGAGATAGAATGCATGAGGATAGGAGAATCTCTGTTTCAAACAGTGATTTCTGTAGAGATCTATGTGAATCTAAATTAAGAGAGACTAGGGTTGTGAGAGGAACATGCTGAATATTGTGGTAGCTTGTGTGAGACGTGATGAGACTCTCTTGACTCATGATCAAGATGAGACGTGAATGAGGCTTTAGGTTATGATCGATATAGTTTATTTGTATCGGTGTTGTTTTCTGGTGTAATCAGTACTGACCATGTTATTGTTAATGTTATGGTCTACTGGTCCTGGAGTTTATTTGAAGTTGCATGGTTACAAAAGTAAAAAAAAAATGACGATGCACTTCATACAAAATGGATCATCACTGATGTTAAGAACCATTTGGTTTTAGAACAAAGAAAATAATCTAAAATCTACTCAGAATACTTAAACCTATCAAGTTTAGATCCCGCTGGTTTATCCATAAACCAGATCAGATTCCCACTGCTTGGGCTTACCAGCCTAGCAGGTAGAGACAGAGAGTTGTCTTGTAATGACAAATCATCTATCGCTAAGTGAACAGCATTGGCTTTGGTTTCGCCGGTTGCAACTACAACAGCCCTAGCAGCTGAGTTAATGACTGGCAAAGTGAACGTGATTCTCTCAGGTGGCGGTATAGGTGAATCGGTTAGGAACGTAACCCAATCATCCTTCACCTCAAGTGCTGGGTGGTTCGGGAAGAGCGAGGCTACATGTCCATCCGAGCCCATCCCAAGCAAGATAAGATCAAACTTGGGACAGTCACTATTTTCAGACGCAGTCACGGTTCGTGTTTTCACCATCTGTCTGATGGCGAACTCGTACTCTGTAGCAGCTTCCTCTGCCGAGACCGTATCCTTAATGGAACATATATGTCTCGGAAACACATTTACCTGAAAGCATGAAAAGTAAATAAAAATGTCGCAACTATTTGAACAAAGTCAACATTATAACAAGACAATAAACACACAAAGCTGAGTTAATTAAGACCGTGATTAGATTAATTTTTACATTTAAATTTATTTTCTTCGAACAAGCAAAGGTTGATACAAAAATGTCAACATTCAAGATAAAGCAGATAGCGTCAAGATTCTTCTATCCATTAAGTTATCAAAAACTCAATCCAAACATCTAACCTTGGAGAGGAGAGTATCCTTGGCGAGCTTGTAGTTACTATCGTCATGGTTCTTACCTACCACACGCTCATCCACCCAAAAGACATACCATTTAGCCCAATCCACAATCTTGTTGTAAGGCGGTTCGACCAATTTTCTGTTGGATAATCCATTAGGAGATTAGTCAAGGAAAGTGAATATGGATTATTTTAAGAGATTTAAAAACGTTTTGGTAAAGAGTTTTGTAATTACCCCAACAAGTTAATGAGAGAGCCTCCTGATAACACAATACAGAAAGCACCATGTTCTTTAATTGAGGCTTCTGACATCTCAGCTATATAATCTACCAAGTCTATGCTTAGTTCCTCCAAATTCTCATGAACTCTAATTTCACCTCTCTCTTTATGTGTCCAAGTAAGTGCCATATTGCTTCTTTTTGTGTGTTTTTTTCTCGGCAATTCTGCATGAAAATAACAAAATGGGATTTAAGAATCTACAATGGACAGGGAGAAGTAGAAAAATTCACATTTTGGAGTAAAAGAAACAGAGATATGATCTTGGTTGACTCTCACCAAATTAAATTGACTACCAATCCAATAACCAGCATTTGAAATTTTCAGAAAACATCAATACAAGAAGACAAATATAATAAATAAATAAAACATGATCATAGAATTAAAACCAAACCAAACAACAAGAATTCGACCACAGAGATAACATAAACATGAAAATTATCAATCAAGAAACAAAATAAATTAGAATAAAACTTAACATGAGAAAAGGGAGGATAAGATTGTTACAGAGGAGTAAGGGAGAAGGTAGAGAGATGTTTGAGTAAATCAGGTTAATGATGGATTGTACAAAGAACCAAGTGATAATGATTATATAATTGCATATCCAACACACAGGCCACATCTATAGACATTATTAATTTATATAAATATATTTGCATATGAATTATATGTAGGTTGTGTAAAACAAGGACATCCTAATCTGCCTTAATAATAATTAAGAAAAGGCCTCGCCTCTTGGGAGGCAAGAAGAATCAGCAGAAAGAAATTTTACCTTCTGTGTTTCCACGTGCATATCGTTGGTAAAATTTTCAGATAAAATCAAGTAATGAAAGGCGTATTTACAGAGAAATGATATATCTTCTGGGGGTGTTTCATCGAATAAAATATTGATGCGGGTAAAATAAATAAAATATATGAAATCCAAAATAAGTAACAAAACAACTGTCAGTTCATAAAAGACAAATGGACCAATCACTTCTACTGTCATGTCAATTTGCAAGTAATGTGGATAACTTCGTTTTTATTTCCTATTTTTATAATATCTTTTTGAAGATATATAAATATATATGGATAAATAAGGCTTACTGGTCGACAAAAAAAATAAGGCTTACTGAAATAATATTCATTTATTAATATATAATTACTGCAATAATATCCAGTATCTTCTTAAACGAATATCCAGATATCAGTTTTAATTATTTTGTCATTCTTTCGAATTAATTTCTAAGAAGTAGACTTAAAAAAGTATTTAAAATTAATAAAGTAAAAGTACATGTAGAAGTGGTCATTTGAAAATGCTGAACTTAGTTAGGCTATTATTATCGCAAAAATACTTTATCTTTTGGTAACATGTTTTGATTTATAAAAGTACTGGCCACTAAAAATATAATGATCCAGCATTAGCCATTAAAAATGACAACTAAACTAAAATTTTCTCACATGCAAGAATCTTTTAGGACAGAAACGTTCTTCTCTCTTCCTTTTTGTTTTTGTTTTTGTTTTTTTAACTATATATTTCTGAAAAAAAATGTTTTGTTTTACATTTGGATTGGAGAATTATCCGTGGGAGTCACGGACGATGCTCATAAGCTGGAAACTTGCCACTATATAGTCTAGAACTCGTGAACAGGGATAAAAAGGATTGATCCATTATAGAAGCCAATGGAATGGATCAATCATTATGGCTTTTGGTTTATCTGTGTAGTTTAATTAATCTTATCTGCTGATTGAAGATTAATTCTTCTCAATGAATACACACTTAATAAGTTATGTCTTAATAGGTGTTACCAACCGCATATTAGTCTTATATATATGTATATAGTGTTTGGCAGGAACATACACTACAAAATGATGGTATATCGCAAACCCCACAACATGACACATTAACACTTGACCTTATGTGCTCCACTTTTCACGAATCTTAGGTATTTGAATAATATACGTTAAATGTAATTTTGATAAAGTCGTGTAATAGTATCTTTTTGGCCCATCATTAGATTTTACATCATTTTAGGACTTCAATCACGAAGGACCTAACGTCAACAAGAATAATAGGTTAGGTCACTATGCCTCCCTTGTAATTCACCATTCCATCTTCTATTTGGCAAACAAACAAACAATAAAGCACATGTTAACATTTTAAGGGCATGTTTATTGGGAGTCTCTTATATGGGGTTCTTAATTTTTTTAAGAACTGTTTCTTAACTTTTAACTAAAAAAACTTAAGAGACGTCTCTTAAATAAGAGATTTAAGAGCCGTCTCTTAACCAAAAAATTTTTTTAGAAAAAATAAAATAAAAAAAGAGTCAATTTAAATTAGGAACCCCACCTTAAGAAACCGTGGATAAAGATGACCTTAATATTCCAATAATTTTTTTCTGTTTTCAAACTGGAATAACCACTTCAAAGTTCCTCCCAAATAATTTGAATTCAGACCGTCTGATTTCTCAATCTTTTGAAAGATTGAGAGTTACTTTGTCAAAAAAAAACATATTCAAAGGGTAATAAAAGTTAATTTAGATCAATTATACTTATCTTTACTTTTCAATCAACTTTTTCATCATGTCTTTTCATCAGTTCTTATATTGATAATGTTTTACCATGAATGCAACATTGAAAAATATCTACCCGTAGTTATCAAAGCAAAACCTTGAATATAATAATGAATCTTTTAACCAACCACTAAATAGATAGTTGTGATCGTACATAAAACTATATGTACTATCATTATAAGTACTAACATTAACAAGGCCTGATATAGCTTTACAGCAACATTTATCAAGTACGCCCAATTATTAAATTTGCATAAAGTTTTCGTTAAAGATAGATATTGATCAATATTCCCGGCAGATTGTAAATTTGATGAGAAACAATTTATGTTTCACATTTTCTACCGTCTACACTCGAATTAGTGATTTTAAGTTCAGCTTGTTTATAAAATTTTCTATCAGTTGAATTACATCCATCTGGTTTACTCTTTAATAATTTTGACACATATAAATAACCATCTATATACTGAAAATACTATAATAACAGTGTATTTATCTGACATGCTTTAAAAACCTATATGTTGAGCAGCTCGTGAGGCATACATGCCGATGTAAGTGTTGAACTTCCGGAGGTTCTTGCATGAGACTCCCTAACCATTGAAGAAGATCAATGTGAAGAAGTCTAAGGCATGTTTATTACATGGTTTTTAAGGTGGAATTTTTACTTTTTTTTAAGAGATGTTTTTTAGATTTTAACTAAAAAAATTTAAGAACCGTATCTTAAATAAAAAACATAAGAAACGTCTTTTAACCAAAAATATATAAAAAAGTGAAATTATAAGTTAAGAATCCCACCTCTAAAAGATTAAGATAAACATGACCTAAGGCGTTTTTCCATCCACATGTCGTGTTCATACTCATTTCGTTCTTTTTAAAAACACTCCAAAGATTAGATATATCTATATTATTAAAACTAAAATATTTTTTGAAAATATTTCTTTTAATCTAATAATTAAGGGTTAGTTCTGGTATTTCAACTATAATAATATAAACGTGGAACGAAATGTGAAAGAGCCAGTAACTACTGAGTCTGATAGAGACTAGTACCAGCACAATTCTATCTTTTCTAAAAGTAAATATTTTATGTCACCATCCTATCATAATGGATGAATCAGTGCAGGACAGACAAAACAATATCAAATTTCATGAATTTGATAAGTTCGCATATACATCTCGTCCCGTTTGGCACCGTTGTCACTAAAGTCTATATAGCAACATATTGATACTGCTGTACTAAACCGATGGATTTGAAGTGTTTAACTAGTTATCATCCTAGATAACTAAATAACCAATTACTAAAGATAATTTATTGAGTTTTATTATACTATTTGAAGTGTAAATTAGATTGAGGTTTTTAAAGGAAATAAGAAAAAATAAAGTACAATGATTATAACAAATGGTTAGAAAATCGTTTGCACATGGACACAACACCGCATTGCTTCCCTGACATGTGAAGAGACCAGACAGTCTACCCCAAGTTGTGGGACACATGACTCCTTTCTTACATTACTTTCCAAATTGAATTGAAAAAAAAAAACTGTAATGCCTTTCTTGCAGATAATAAGTAATATGATTCACAGGGTTCAACTATTGGCTTCATCATGACATAATGTCAACATGATAACATCATGAAATATATTGACAAAAATAACTTTGAAGTATGTTATAGTCTTTTTATAGTTCTGTTTAGATTATTATGACTAGCTGAAAGAAAATATTAGTATTTATCTATTATGTACTTACAACATACGGTAAGTGCTTCCACTATTTTCATTTTCCAGACCAAAATCATGAAATAGTAACATCCAATATTATGATCAATGAATACAATCAGTGGCTGACCCAAGATTTTTTATTAGTGGGGTCAAAATAAATTTTCTTAAAAATGAACATCTAAACACATATAAAATACCTATTTAAACATAAAAAGATGGGTCGTACAAGTGATAACTTTCAAATTTAGGGGGTCATGCATAATTAAAGATACCTATTTACCTATTTTTTACAGCATTTTTTAAAAATATTTTAGGGTATCAACTGCACCCCCTAACCATACCATACGTCCGCCACTGGATACAAAGGAAACAAAACTTAGTGATATCCAAAATTTACCGCCCACACGCTCAAAATTTACTCCAGTAATCACTTGATAGTGATCATAATAGCGAGTTTAAGCCAACAAATATACGTGTAATAATACTATTATTCTTGTAGGTTTCAAATATAGGGCTATTATTCTAGAAAAGTTTTAAAACTTATTATAGTGGGACAATCATGTTCTCTAAGTGGGTCTACGCACACATTAATTGAGGGCTATAACTAGTTTGCTACAAATTTAGGTTCATAAATTACTAAATTGATTTTGTTAGTGAGTATGCCAGACGAACATGAATACGAGATTATTTTCCACAGTTAAGTTTGTGTTAAAGAATGTTTATATGTACGTCTTCATATTATTAGCTGACTATTATCAAAATCTAATTCAGTTTCCGAAACATAGATCTAAACCAAGTGATGATTGTTACACATATATTGATTATATTGTTGGTCGAGGTGTAAGACAATTGATCTCTCGTGGATGTCTGCAACCTATCCGAGCTATATATCAATCATGGAAGCTTCCAGAATTGTATGAATGTTAACTGATATCTCTCAAATAATCTATTAATTGTCATTTTTCTTTGTTTCTATTTTCTGAATGATTAGAAGGTTTTGGATCGGAAGACCAGTACACCTAGTTAAAACCAGATTCAAACTATGTTAAATTATCTTCTAAGAAAAATAGATTTCTTCCAGCATAAATCAAACATATGACTCATTAAACTTTTATTAGACGATAAAGAGTAAAAGTTTTAGGCACTACAGTATTTACTCTTTTTTTCTTCTTAGCTAATTGTTTACTTTGGTGGATGGATCACTACATAGTTCACTCCAATCACCAATGCATGTCGCTAACCTCCACCGCCCTTTTATTAATGCATAGTTTACTATATAGAAAACTATTGCTCCTAGCACTATCGATAATAATATAATTTGACCATTGTTGTAATGTATGTGATGCCTTTGACGTGTTTTCTTGTTTAAATGCCAATCATGTGAAAATATAATTTTATATATGTATATATATATAATTTTTAGCTTGATTACCAAGAAAAAATAGATTTTGTTCTTTCAAAATTTGTAAAAAAATTATTTGATATTAGCAGTTTAAAATTATCCATTAGTATGATGTACACTAAATGATACAATAATAGTTTTAAAAATAATTTATCTATTATTATTATAAATAGTCGTCGCAAAAATCGTCATCATACAGTTACATGAGATAAGTTACATGTAACATAGATCTATAACATTTTATACTTATCAAATAATATAATTATTTATGCTTATTTTCAGATTCAGTGTTCTTATAACTAAATAACCTTTTTACAAGAATGTATATCATGTACCATATTAATATATAAATCAGTATGAAATAATTTTGTCTAAATAACGCATCTTTCAATTTGTTTTTTGTTTTTGTAATAGCGAAGTGGGTTCGGTTAGACCGATATATGAACGGTATAAATTAGCCCATTGCTTGACGATGTGAGATATATAGATGGATAGCTTCCTATTCTGGGCTGTCTTTAAGAAGGGAGCCCATTAACGTTATAGAAAACTACATAATATATATTGTGGAAAATGATATATTGATTAAAATATGGAAAATGTAGAACCTCTCAAATTAAAAGGGTACGTATATCTATCTAATCTATCAAAAGAGGAGTACAAATAGGAAATACCTCTTAGTTTTCCACAAAAATTACAATTCTCTGCCACTGGTATTATCCTTACATCCAAACACAAATTAAATCACCTCTTATATGGACATATGTTCACAATAAGCCCATTACTAATTTGTTTGACCCAATAATTATATTTTGTATATTTGTAACCATAAAATGAGTTTTATTATTTCTTTTCACCAGAGTCTATATCACTGTATCAAAACCATCTTTAAATTATTAAACCGAGAAATTGAATTAAATGTCAAAAATATATATCTTATATTCTAAAATAAATCATTTTACTTATATTCTAAAACATATATCTTAAGTACAATTTGTACTTAACTCTAACTTTTTCGTAATATTTACCATTGAATGCTACTAGATTTAAACACTGTCGTTTAATAACTTAACAACCCTGCCCAAAGTTTTTTACAAAACCAAATGCACCTAAACTCACGTGGTTTGTTATTGAATATGCCTCAGTTTAAAATTATTCTGCAGAAATCAAAACAAATGTGATTCAATACCAAATATGACACGGTCTACATGATCAAAACCAATAATTTACAGTTTGGTTCACCACATAAAAAAAACAATTTGTGTAAATACTTAACCACTTGATTTAGATCCAATATATATCATGATTAAAAAATCATTATCAATGAAATGGTTTAGCAAACATGTCATTTATACAAAAATTAATAGGTTATCTTCAAACATGTCTAATACATAAATTAATATTATAAAAGAAATAATTATAAGATAGACTATTATCTGCAAATCCACCGGTTTAAATTTTATATTCAAATTTTTATTTAACCCACCTATATTCCGTATGTACACGATATTATCTGCAATATATAAATATAGTTAAATTATACATTATAGTTAAACTATAAATGACAAACGTTACATCCATATTTTGCTCATGCGATCTTAGCAATTAATTAACCACATATATATATTAGCTAAAATTTAAAAATATATGCGATTAATTGTATTTGTTTAAAAAAGAAATAATCTATTATACATGTCTCTCAAATCTAGCCATTTATACTATTAACTTATGTATTAGTACAAATCACGGACACATTATATTTATAAGGGCTTGTCTAGAATGACGATACATATTATCGTAAAGAGAATAATAATTTAAATGCTTACCATTAGCTAACTTATTTGTTAAAAAGTAATCAACAAGAAAGAAGATGAGAGAAGTTGTAACACCGACAAAAAAATTACAAACAAACAAAAAAATAGGTATAATTTCCTTACAAAAATATGTTTGCCAATAATATTTGGGTTTCTACAAAATTTAGTTATTATTATGGCCCATCTTTGTTACAATTTTTTATCATAATTACTCATTCAATTTATTTGTATGAGGTGGGTTTAGTAAAAATTATTAATATCATAGCTATTTTGTATGTGTATATAGATTTTAAAAATAACAAAACAATGAAAAATATTTTATAAAATATATTTTGGATTATAACTCCAACCAAAACATATTATAGTTTTAATATCTTCATAAATTTAACATATATTATATAGATTTCATAATAACAATGTGTAAATATTGTTTTACATTATTGTTTATATAACTAAAATTTATATTTTAAAAATATTTAATTTTATATTGCTAATAAATTGTGGAACTTAGTGTCAACGTATTTATATTAGATTAATTATACAAAAACATATCCATTAATTGATTCTAATTTATATACAAATATTTATATTATAAAACGTATAATTATATAATGGTGACATGAAAAACAAATATCAACATTTAACAAAAAGTTAAAACCATAATCCACGTGGACGCACAGATCAATATCTAGACTTTGATTAATTTAATACTCATCTCTACCTATGGAGGATAATATCATGATTTGTTGATTACAATTTTATTAAATATATAATTAACTTTCACTGTAAAACAAAATATAAACTATACATTACTTGATGTTAAACTTAATTTTTTTCTTAGTTATTTTAAAATTTATAATATATTTTCTTAAATAAACTCCACTTTCAGATCAGGCACATGTTTTATATTTTTTTATTTTAATTTTTAAAAATCATTTATGTAATGTTTTATTTTGTAAAAATACATATATATACACACATATTTGGATTTAAATTCAATTATTTTTTAAAAAATATATGTAAAAGCAGTGTATTAATACATAGTTACAATTTTTTTAAAAAAAATTACATAATAACTGATCCAACATATATCCAATAAAAAAAAATATATAACACAATATAATAATAAAAATATAATTTTAACAAATTGCTAAAATAACAAAAATGAAAACGTTAAAGTAAAATAAAAATTGATGTATTTTGAAATGTTTATAAGTATATCGAAAACAAACATCCGCGCGGACGCGCGGGTCCGATCCTAGTAATTTATTGAATGAAAAGTACTTATAAGTTTTTGTAGTACTAGTAAAGAATAACTTGCACCGTCAAAGATGAAATATATATATGAGGTATTTCTATTTTAAAAAAAATTATCATAACTGTTGTAGTACAAAGATTTGCATTGCTACCGGTCCCTACACAATCATATTGTAATCAGATAATCTTTTTTGGTTAGATAGTTCGAAGGGAAATTTTCATGTTTAGTATTATTTTTCATTTTTACTCTCGTTAAAGATATATTTTTATAAATATTATTTAAAAAAAAATAGTTAGAATTTTAAATTTTACATTCTTAAGTCATACTCCACCCTATTATACCTCTCAACTCTAAATCTTAAATTTTAAATTAATTAATCTAATGATTATAAGTGTGTTTTTCCTTATTTAAAATAATAATAAAAATAATTAAGATAAAAATGAAAAGTGGTATTTTGATAATTTCCCTATTTCTAATACAACAGTTGTGTAACAGTTTTGATATTGTTTTTGAGATGAAATTTCAACTACATTAACGTATCAGTATAATATTTATTCTGATTTTGTTTGAAAATTAATTTTGAAATTTATATGCTTCTACCGGTCCCTAAAACAATCATATTATACAATAAAACGCAATTTAAATATTTTTCAGGGAAAAAATAGTGACGAAAATAAAAAAATGATAGAGCATAAAATCTCATCTCATTAAAATATTAATTTATAATAACTACAAGAATTTATATATCTATATATTATTATCCTTAATTTGTAACTTTCAAAGTAAAAATCCTAGCATTCTTTTTCTTAACAAAATAAAAACATATATTATCAACATGATAACTCTTGTCCGCATCTCTTGAATCCCTTCTAAACCTAAGACTATCAATAAAAACGCATGAAGTATTTCATATTATATTTTGTACTGAGGATTGAGGATCATACTGCGGTAGACCGACATATTTGTATAAAATGTATGAACTTAATTTAATTCATTGAGTAATGAGTGGCGCAGAAAATACATAGCCTTTTGGGTTTTAATATATTTTGAAATGTTAAAAACATTGTTAACTTATAAGTTGGAAGTGAACATTTGGCTTTAACAAAAGCATATAAATTCGGCTTTACGAAAAGAATCGTAATCATTAGTTAAGCCACTTGAAGATCAACAAAAGTATGAATAATTAGTGATCTCATTAGTGTCTACAACCCTAAGACAGAGGATCCAATTATCTTGCCCAGTGAGAGGCAGAGATAATCCAAGAGGGCTAATGATTCATAGCCCACGAATTTTTCCAATTTTATATCATGATCGGTATAGATGACGATTTGGAAAACTGGATAGTGAAAGTTGAATTCAAGTTTGAGATTTGTAAAAAAAACTTCCATTTATCAGATGCCTTTATACATGGTGATTTGTTTTTGGCAGATTCTCCTAGGTAATTTAGACTGCTTTCTAGGTAAGAATTAGAATTATTATATGTATATCCTAAACATCCAGTCATATTGAAATAATTTAAAGTTTGAACGATGACTTCTAAACAAGCAGCGTAACAAATAGACTAGACATAACAAACCAAATAAGTGTGGTTAGTATATGAGGGGAGAACCATCATTGTGACAAATATATTCTAGATATTACCTAAATACCTAAATATTAAGCGAGCATCCAACGATTTAATAAAGTAATGAATCTTCCAAAAAGCATATATATTGCAAACGCATAATTATCCTTTTAATTCATGTGTCTAAAATCGATTCAAGGGAATATGGAAAACTTAAAGAAAGAAAGAGATGGGAAGGAAAGCAACTTGCACTTATTTCGGAAATTCTGACTAGTGTACAGTTATATATATTGGATATCTAATCCTAAGCGCATCATTAGTGGACAAGCTCTCCGACAAAAGTTTTTTTATCTATGTTTATAATATAATTTATTTTTTAGAATTAATTTTAATGTTTAAAAAATATTTTAACCATTGAAAAGTTAACAGGTGGAAAAATGGTTTCTTTAGTGTGTATAGTACCTTCTTCCAAAGTCGATTCTACTGTATCTTTTATTAGCCTAAATTACACGGAAGCTTGGACGTTCGCTCATAACCGAAACTAAAATTGAAAACTTGTGAAATTACGGAATCTTGCTTCCAAAACGTTTTTAAAATATCATATTTAAAAACACGATAAAAGCTTACGATACCATTTTGGAATCACGCTTCTATTTGAAAACACACAATATCATAAATAAATAAAATAGAAATTATGTGTTTTGTTTTTATATAAAATCTAAATTTTAAAGTTATTAATATAGAGAAAAATAGAAATATGAAAATATTAAAACTAATATTGAGTCATATGATTTTTAGTTGTATTTATAATTTTAATATATATATATATATATATATATATATTGGATATGCGCTTCTAACATGTTCCCGCTTCCTAATTTTTTTTAAAAAAATCGCTTCTACGCTTCTCACGATTCCGTTTCGGTTTCTATATAATATAGTTATTAGCTCTCATACTTTTCTGTTTTCTAATTATAGACTCTTTAAATCATGGTTATTTTATATATTGTTCCTGAGATGTTTAGCACTTTCAACTAAAAATGTTTTCATCTACGATATCAGCTGTTAATTATACATGTAAGTTGACAAGTTGTGACAAGCGACCGTTTACGTAAAATGTACTATATTTCCAAATATAACTTTTTGTGAATCATCGGCGTCTCCTAAATAACGCGATTATCGAATTGGAATACAATACAGCTGAAACAATCATGTTCAAGCATGTTGAACTGATTACAGTATATCTGCTTTTATTTATCATAAAAGGTAAACCTCTTTTTCTTTTCCGAAAGCATAAAACCCTAGCTACCCTCCTTTATTATAAGGTTTATTTAATCCTTATGTTGAAGGCTACCAAATAGTCTTAAACTTCAATCTTTCAATGATTTGAAAGATAATAAGGATATGCCACGGCTCCTAACTTTCCAAATTCATTTATCTATATCTCTATGATGACTTGATCTAAGTATTTTAGTTTTCTTTATAATGTGATTACGTAGAAGAACTACCAATCACATGAAACAATAAACAAACATATAGTGGATGAATTATAACATTTAATTACATAAGAACTTATCCAAAGTGTGTACTCAACTGTTAAGTACAAAACATAAGACGCATCTATGATCTATCTTATAAAAAAAATACAGTATGCTATATTAGCCTAGTAGTTATGTACATAACTATTATTTATAAGTTTTTTTACTGATATTATTTATATGTTGGATATAAAGAAGTGGGAAAACGAGATACGTACAGCAATATAGCGAAAACATGACCCTTCGAGTATATTTAATTAGGAGTACACATGAGTTGGTAATTTCACACTAAATGATTCTTTTTGTTAGGGAAAATGAATAGTTAATCAGTCATAGAAGATTCATGAACAAAAAGAGGAACGTCGAAGATACGATCTTGAAGTATAGTATAGCAATACAAATAAGTCATAAACTCTATCTAGTCCATATATATACGTTAAATATTTATGTTGATAAGTATTAACTTTAATGCAAACTTTAAAATCGTGTTGAGTTCCTATCGGACAAACAATATTCTTGGGGAAAAACTAAGGAGAGGAACCAGGAGATATGTCGAATTGTGATGGTTATATTTTCTGTTTCGTTATTTTTTCTACGTCATTTTAGCATATTTTAAGTTTACTTTTAATTTGTACCTTTGAATATGTGATTACTAAAGTGACAATCCAGAAGAACAAAAAGAAAACAATGTTGATGAAGAAAAGTTGAGGGATTATACGTGACTGAGACCCAACATCTAACGTCTATTTAAGCGGTTGATACAATAGTAGATGTGAAAGAGAATACGAATCCAAACTTGTGATTTAAAACATCATTTCTTTATCCCTCTATTACATATTTATATTTACTTTTCTATATTAAATTGAAAATCTGGTATTTCAGTATCACTACACTCAACTCTATCAAAATGATAATTGGGTTATTTATAAACAAAATTTCATTTGTATATAGTGAAGGTCATACAATAATCACAGTTTATATAATTGCAGACATATGATATGTCATCAATAAGTGATACTAGCTGTATGTATACAAATAATTAAATTATCACTTTGCACATCGAGATAGGTACACAAACATCAAGTGCGAAACTAATAGTACTAACTGATAATCAATCCAATCAAAATCACCTACTTAAACCGTTTGGTTAGCAATTTAGACTTCTTATTTAATCACTTAGAGCGTCTCTAACCTAATTCCAAATTTCACTTTAAATTAAAATTTGAAATAAAAAAAAATTCCAATCTTACTCTATTTTTCGATCCACAATATAAAGTAATAATAAATTTATTATATAGATAGAATAATTTTATTTTTGTTTGCTATTCTATTTTTATACCAAAACAAAATAAAATTGAAATAAAATTCAATTTGATTATAAAATTAATTTATATTGAAAGAAAAATGGAGTTTTACATTAGAAATAGTCTTACACCATTAATTTACTCTATAACCTAAGAATCATAATAAGTGAAATGAAGCGATAAAAGGTATATAGCGTCAACTAAAGAGTACTTTGTTTTTTGTTAGTGGGTTAAAGAGACTACTATTAACTCTGGAAATTCTTTATGAGCCAAAAAGTGAAATATCTTTTATGATTTTTGTATATAGATTCAAAACAATTGATATATGGTAAGCGATAAATAGTTTAGTTTTCTCCCAACTTTGAAATTGGAAATTTTGATCATGTAGTAATGATGGATCAGCATGTGTACGAAGAGAAAATCAGTTTGCTCATCAAGCTACTATCATATTATAGTACCTTTTTATGAAAATATTATAGTACACAAAGTAGCCTAATATCCAATGATTTACTCACATGTTAGATTTGGATCATCTTGTTTAACATGCTAAAGCACCCCCATCAAAGGATTACGAGGGAAGTTCACACTTTTACCAAGAAAAAAAAATATAAAATAATCTAAAAGTTGTGAACCCAGGTCATAGGAGTTCACTGCCATGAACCTGGTTCACTACTGTTTCGTGGGCCACACGCCACGTGGAAGCCCACGATTAGGCAATTTAATTTTTTTTTTAAAAAAAAATCAAACAAAAAATAAAAAAAATAATAAAAAATTCAGCTTGTGAACCTCAAGTGGAGGTTCATTAATGCGGATGCTCTAACAACACATGAACAACTGATATTTTCATCGGTGCTTGGTTTCATTCATAGCAAAACTCAACTTTTCATCTGACTCGTAAATATGAAATCTCTTATCTTTGTATTTTAATGATCTATTAAAATGTGACATAATAGCTACATAACTAGTACTGTAGTAGACCAGGAAAAGAAAATTTACATTTACATCACTTAGATCTTCATAGTCACTTATGATATCCTACTCCTAGCCATGCTATTTACCACGGTTTATATGCATGAGACGACCGTGATGCGACCCAACTCAATATGCGAAAGGGACAATTCTATGCATGCGAGCCAAATCCAATGCTGATGAATGTGTTAGTTGAAAATTTTAATTACCTTCATCAAATACTGTGACTCGTTGCATATGGATAAGATAGCATACGGGTTTTCAATTCCCCTCCCACGATATAAGCTATTGACTAGATTATTAGGCATAACTGATTAATTCATATAGAACGAGAGGGAACAAAATTAAAGTATACAATAATACGAGATTTTTGCTAGAAAATAGTACGATAATTATTATTGCATAAGCCAAAGCTACAACGAGATACGATACGGTACATGAAGCAAACACCAAAACCCTAGAGAAGTTCAACAACGTGCCAAAACCCTAACTTCCGACACAACCAACCATAGTTATTAATTATTAAAAAGAGACTACCCGTAGTAGTTATTAAACAAGTACCCGACCCGATACAACAGATAATCGAATCCATCAACCAAAATAAACATTCCTTGGAACAGCCTTGCACTTCAAGGGCTTCTTCATCTCCATAGACAGCTTGAGAACCTCAGTGAGCTCCACATCACAAGAACCCTTAACCCATTCGAAATTCTGAATCAACTGACCAACCCATAAATGAACAGTGGCTAGACCCATTGCTTTGCCCGGGCAAACCCGACGACCTGACCCGAATGGAGCCAACCTAAGATCCGAACCCATGATGCTTACATCCTCACCTTCAATAAACCTCTCAGGCTTAAACTCTTCAGGGTCGGTCCATATTTTGGAGTCATGTGTGATGGACCACATGTTGACCATAGCTATGGTTCCTGCAGGGACATGGTTGGGACCGACGTTGACATCGTGGATAGCGAGACGGGCCCAAGAGAGGAGAGGACCAGGTGGGTGGAGCCTTAGGGTTTCTTTGACAATAGCTTGAAGGTACGGCAGTTTTGAGATGTCGGAATCAGACAAAGATCTAGTGTTGTTACTTGTAACTGAAGCTATCTCTTTAAAGAGTTTTGCTTGGATGTCTTGATGCAATACCATTCTTGCAAGTACCCATTCCACTAGAATTGCAACTGTATCTGTCCCTCTAAATATCATTTCCTGACAAAAAAAAATTAAACCCCAAAAATATTAAAATGTAAATAACATATATTAAAATTTAAATAACATAAAATACATTCAGAAGTTAAAGTTTTATCCTCAAAACAAATACTAGTAAAAGAACTTACCCAAAGAACAGCAATCATGTCGGAATCAGACAACTTTTCATCCTTTTGCAAGCCCAGCAAGACATCAACGAAGTCATTTTCCTCTCCATTGAGATTGTTGCTCGTCTTCATCTTGTGCTTCTCAATGATTCCACCGACAAAAGTGTTGACTTCAGAGACCAAAGCTCTACACCTCTTCCTCACTCCTTGGAAGTCAAACCAACGGAGAAGACCAAAGTGATCACTCCAGTTAAATATCCCAAGCAACTCATAACCTTCACTCACCAGCCTCTCCAGTAAACAACCATCACCATTAACTTCATCAAAGTCATAGCTCTCACCAAACACAGTCGTCATTACATTATTCAAAGAACCAAAGTGAACCACCTTCTTCACTTCAACTTCACCACCACAAGAGCTCTTAATCTTCTTCACCATCTTCATACCGATACCAGCCCTAACACCTTCAAAACTCGCGATTCTTCTTGGACTGAAAAGATGCGTTGAAGCGATTCTCCTCAGGTTCCTCCAGTACTCACCATAAGGTGCGAACCCCATGGCACGGTGGAAGAGAAGCTCGTAAGCTGACTCCTTAACCGGGCGGTCAGCGAAAGCAGAGCTGTTTAGAATCTCTTTAGCCGTGTCCGGTTCACTGGAGATGACAAAACGTGAAAACCCAACCGAGAACGCCATCAAAGGAGAGGCCTTAAAGCGTTGGGCAAGCGCAGCGAGGACGCGGTGAGGGTTAGAGCCGGAGAAGACTGAAAGAGAACCAGATGGACCAGGAATCGAAACCCTAGTCTTGGACGACCTGGTCCAGGCCCATGCGAGGCCACCTGGTGAGAGAAAGAAAGCAACTGTGGCTATGAAGAGAGAAAGCCAAGCAAAGGTTTGGAAGGTGACCAGGTTGAGAGAGTTGAAGAACAGAACGTAAGCTTCTGGAGACATCTCAGCAATGATAGAAGAGAGAAAGTTTGTGAGTGAGAGAGAGAGAGAGAGAGCAAGTGTTTGAGAGTTGATGAAGATATGAAACAAATGGTGTGCATGGGAAGTGTTTAAATAGATGGTCACTTGGTTGCATTTGCATCACTCCTGATATTTTTAATTAATTATATTAATAACGTACCGTAAATTAATTTTAATTAGTCTGTTAAATTGGATTAAATGCTTAGAATTTTTGTATTAGCATTGATTATGTTGACCTTTTAGATCAAAGGCAAGTGGATAGCTTTTACTGATGAAGGATGAAGCCACGGAATGGTCGAGTTATTCTTTGATACTGCTGTAATTTTGTTATTTTCGATACTATTTTGAAAATCGCCATTTATTTTTTTTTTTTAAATTGTCATTTAGATACAGTTATAATGATACAGTATCTTCTAATTTTGTGTTAGACAAAAAAAAATCGTTTCTTAGTTTCTAGCTCTAATATGTTGTTATATATTGTGATGTTCTGGGAATGTTTCTAACCAGAACCAATAATTTTTGATAAATCGCTAGAATGTAGTAAAATGTGATTCATATGGATGGTGTGGGAATTTAAAAGCTAAAGATTTGGTGTGTCATGCAAATAATTTTGCAACATAGTCAAGATATTGTCTGCCACATACATAGAAAATGTTTTTTTTTAGAACTTGACTCCAATAAATTAACATCAAGGAGCAATATCAACCTCACATCATAAAGAGATAATAGGAGTAATAATAATCTGATATGAATTCATACGCCCTCCCTATAAATATTAAAATATATGGATGGAGTTAATTAACTCATAAATACTAGTAGTATATTATTGGTCGGATCGTACTACGGATTCAAAAACTTGTAAAGCTTCATGGATTTGAAATCAACTATTTAGATTTATCAATTTGCTAGACGACATGAAGATTTAAATTTTATAAAGTAACGAGCTTCTATATCTCCAGTGGACCA
Source organism: Moricandia arvensis (assembly GCA_905132765.1). Taxonomy (NCBI): domain Eukaryota; kingdom Viridiplantae; phylum Streptophyta; class Magnoliopsida; order Brassicales; family Brassicaceae; genus Moricandia; species Moricandia arvensis. Next base: position 113,308 of record CAJHQP010000889.1, read on the forward strand.
ATCTTCAGGAGACTAGACCTTCGAGTTTAGATATCTCCAGATTACCCAAAAGAAAAATACGCTTTCTATTTTATAATAATTGATTTTTAAAAACAATTTTGTTTTGAAATAATTGAAGTTTTCACTTTTCATGTAAAAATTTCATGTCATTGAACATTTATAATCATTTATATAATGTATCATATTTGTTTTTATGTAACTAAAATAAATTGTATAGATTTTGTATTTTCTTAATTTAAGTGTGAAATCTTTAATATCAAAATTAAAATGAATCAGAGTGTAATGGTAATATTGTGGGTGACTGGTTAGACTATTACTGTAAAATTTTAGCTTTAAAACTGGGATTATAAGTGTGTTTGTTGTAGCTGTAAATTTGTTGCTGTAAATTTGTTGCTGTAAATTGTTTTACATAAATTTTCGCTGTAGTTATAGTGACTGTAGCTGTAAATTATTAGCTGTAATTTTATAAAATAAAATATGATTGGCAATATATCAAAAAAATTGTAGTTAGAAATGTTTTGCCATAATATTTTAGTGTAAAATATAAAAAACTTTTATGTTATGAAAGACCCCAAAAATTTAAGAGTTTATGATCATCTAATAATAATAAAACCCATTATATTTATTATTTCTATTTGAAAAGTATGAAACGATCATTCTAGATGTTTGTGTAACTTATGATGACATATTAGATGACTAATTACTAATATTTATAAAAGATCCATGTTAGGGTTTTCTGTTTTAATGTTTGATTTTTTTTTTTAATTAACTTTTTTTTAAGTGTATTTAGTAAGTATGAATTGTTTTTTCCTCTAAAGCTTATACAACCTAAATAACAAAGATGTGACATTTTAGATTAAAACAAATAGAAAAAAATAAAGTTTCAGTTTTTTGCTGTAAATTTGAAAAAGAAAACTACATTTTGATTAGTAAAATTTTGCTTAAACTTTAAATTTTAAAACAAAAGCTATATTATGATTGGTTAGGTGTTTTATTTTAAAATTAAATAAAGCTAAAGAAGCAAGTTAAAGTTCAACCAATCACCCACAATATCATTTGAAAAGAGAAACAATGCTAAAGAAAAGAATCGAAATGTCCTTGTCACTCTTACCAAAGTTCTTTTAATGGTACGGATGTATTAGTATTCTATTGGTGTATTTTTGTGTTAATATAACTAAATAAAATGAAGAAAACCTAACTGAAATGGTAACAAAATTCGATTTCTTTTTCTTTTATGCATCTTATTTATTTGTGCAGCGAATAAATTTGAGTTCTACTTTTTGCTTTCCACTCATAAATATGAGTAAGTACATAGTCATGTAGTTTAGATCAAAAATGTGGAGTTAGTACATCTCGGTCTGGCATACAATAATCACAGGTTAATTGCAGACATAATATGTCATCAATAAGTGATATCTTTGTTTGGAAATTTGCTAAACGTTACTCGTATGTTCGGTTTACGCCTAGTGCTGAATGGAAACATGACATATTATACAAGAATTAATTAATGATTTATTTTTGCATATGTAATTTATTTACAAGGATATAGCGGTGGAGGCTTCTCTTTTTCAGGCAAACACCTCAAGTTCGAATGAAGGAGATAGCACTTTCATGTTTTTAATATTTATTTTTAATAAATGGTACTTTTGTCATTTACCTATTGTTTTCCTCTTTTAATATTAGGGTTTATATGATTCCATGACGCTTTTAACATCTTTTTCATCCTTTTTTTGCTGTTTCCATGTAAGTTTCGAAAAATTATGTATACTAATTGATTTATAAGCTAAAATGAGTAAGAACTTTAGTTTTTTATAGATTTAAATTTTTCACCGAGATTCTCCTATTAATTCCCCACGCTTGGTGGCCGGATTACACATTGTCAGCGACTTTGTGGTCCTAGACAAAGCGTTTTAGAACAAGGAATGATACTAGTTGTATGTATACAAATAATTAAATTATCAATTTTCACATCGAGATAGGTACACAAACATCAAGTGTGAAACTAATAGTACTAATTGATAATCAATCCAATCATAATCACCTGCTTAAATCGTTTGAGTAGCAATTTAGACTACTTAATTAATCACTTACAACATCTCTATCTTAATACCAATTTTCTCTTTAATTTAGAGTCTGAAATAAATAAAAAATGTTTCAACCTTAATATAGAGTAAAAATATATTTTCTGTAAATACATTTTTTTCTGTTTTATTTTATTCCAAAATAAAATAAAATTGAAGTAAAATTTAATTTTATTATAGAATTATTCTTTTTTGATAACATAAAGTTTTACATTAAAATGGTCTTACATCATTTAATTTACTCTATAACCTAAGAATCATATTAAGTAAAAAGCGATAAAAGGTAGAGATAATTGGCCAATACACCCCAAATGGGGGTCTATACTAGTCACTTGCCCATGATGAGACTGATTTATTTTGTCTGACCAAATTGCCCTTCTTTCTCTCTCTCCTTCCTTCCTGCATTTACATGTGGGTGTGTCAGTTTTTTTTTTTCATTTTCGTTATCAATGCTCTTCTCTCCTCTTATCATTTTCAAAATGAATTACATGCAAAATAAATATGTTAAATATTTTTGAGTTCACTTTGATTCTTAAAAAATAATTTTAAATATGTTATTAGAGAAGTACATACAATTAAATTACATCAATTTTTTGATGATATCAATTTTCTGGGTTTTAGATTCGACGTCGTGTTAGCGGTTAACAAATATTGTAGACCTTAACAGAAGTGTTAACTGTTAACAATTATTTTTACGCTTCGCATAAATAACTGTGTTGGCTGTTAACAAATATTGTAGACGTTAACAGAAGTGTTATATGTTAACAAATGTTTTTACGCTTCGTGTTAATGAGAGGAAAGAAAAAGAGTATTCTCGACATTTTCTTACCAAATGGTTGTGTCAGTGTCCTTCATGTCCAATCAATGGTATTTTGGTAATTTGAACTTCAAATATGGGTAGTTCACTAAATCACTCTAAAAGGTATATAACATCAATTAAAGAGTACTTTGTTTTTTTTTGTTAGTGGGTTAAAGAGACTACTATTAACGCTGGAAAATTTTATGAGCCAAAAGAAATGAAAAGAATTTTATGATTTTTGTATATAAATTAAAAACAATAGATCTATGGTGAATCGTTTAGTTTTCTCCCAACTTTAAATTGGAAATTTTGATCATGTCGTAATAATGGATCATCATGTGTAAGAAGATAAAATTAGCTTGCTCATCAAGCTACTATCATATAATAGTGTACCTTTTTCATGAAAATATTATAGTACGCAAAGTAGCCCAATATCCAATGATTTACTCACATGTTAGACATCTGGATCATCTTGTTTAACATTTTAACACATGAACAACTGATATTTTCATCGGTGAACAATTATTTACTCGGTTTCCTTCAAAACTCAACTTTTCATGACTCGTAAAAAAAAAAAAAAAAAAAAAAAGTAAATATGAAAAAAATCTTATCCGACTCCTAGCCATGCTATTTACCACGGTTTATATGCATGCGACGACCGTGATGCGACCCAATTCAATTGCAAAAGGGACTCTTCTATGTATACGAGCCAAATTCAATGTTGACGAATGTGTTAGTTGAAATTTTTCAATACCTTTATCAAAATATATATATTTAAATACCTTTATCAAAATATATATATTTAAATACCTTTATCAAAATATATATATTTAAATACCTTTATCAAAATATATATATTTAAATACCTTAATCAAATACTGTGACTCGTTGCATATGGATAAGATAGCATCTGGGTTTTCAATTCCCCTCCCACGATATAAGCTATTAAGATCATGTTTAACCTCTTAGCTTTTTTTTTTTTCCTTTTTTTCTGGTTTAAAAAAAAAAAAAAGATGAACTAATCACGGACCGCCAAGTGTTAGTGGGGCCCGTGAACAGTACAAAAACTTCACAAGAACCAGCTCTTGCATAAGGGTGCTTATCCTTGGTTCTTGCAAAAACACTAAAACCAAGACAAACAACATTGCTTAAGTTGCCAAAATAAGCAACCCATTTAGCATGGTTCTTGCACTGTTCACGGGTCTCACTGACACGTGGCGGTCCGTGAGTGGTTCGTTTTTTTTTTTTTTTTTTTTAAATCAAAAAAAAAAAAAATAAGCAATCCAAAAGAGTTGCTAAGGTAGAAATGCTCTAAAGAGTTGGGTTTTAAAAAAGCGCGGGTCCCACCCCCTAAGAACTCTGGTAAGAACCAAGGTTATTCATGCTCTAACTAGATTATTAGTCATAACTGATTAATTTATAGAACGAGAGAGAACAAAATTAAAATATACAGTAAAAGGATATTTTTGATAGTAAATAGTACGATAATTCATATTGCATAAGCCAAAGCTACAACGTGATACGATACGGTACATGAAGCAAACAACAAAACCCTAGAGAAGCTCAACACCGTGCCAAAACCCTAAATTCCAACACAACCAAGCATACTTATTAATTATTAAAAAGAGACTACCCGTACGTAGTAGTTATTAAACAAGTACCCGACCCGATACAACAGATAATCGAATCCATCAACCAAAACAAACATTCCTTGGAACAGCCTTGCACTTCAACGGCTTCTTCATCTCCATTGACAGCTTGAGAACCTCTGTGAGCTCCACATCACAAGAACCCTTAACCCATTCGAAATTCTGAATCATCTGACCAACCCATAGATGAACAGTGGCTAGACCCATTGCTTTACCCGGGCAAACCCGACGACCTGACCCGAATGGAGCCAACCTAAGATCCGAACCCATGATGCTTACATCCTCACCTTCAGTAAACCTCTCAGGCTTAAACTCTTCAGGGTCCGTCCATATTTTGGCGTCATGTGTGATGGACCACATGTTGACCATAGCTATGGTTCCTGCAGGGACAAGGTTGGGACCTACGTTGACATCGTGGATAGCGAGACGGGCCCAAGAGAGGAGAGGGCCAGGTGGGTGGAGCCTTAGGGTTTCTTTGACAATAGCTTGAAGGTACGGCAGTTTTGAGATGTCGGAATCAGAGAAGGATCTAGTGTTGTTACTTGTAACGGAAGCTATCTCTTTGAAGAGCTTTGCTTGAATGTCTTGATGCAATACCATTCTTGCAAGTACCCATTCCACTAGAATTGCAACTGTATCTGTCCCTCGAAATATCATTTCCTAAAAAATAACACATAAAAAATATTAAAAATTTAAATAACACACATTAAAAACACATATCAAAAGTTGAAATTTATCCTCAAAACAAATACTAGTAAAAGAACTTACCCAAAGAACAGCAATCATGTCGGAATCAGACAACTTTTCATCCTTTTGCAAGCCAAGCAAGACATCAACGAAGTCATTTTCCTCTCCATTGAGATTGTTGTTCGTCTTCATCTTGTGCTTCTCAATGATTCCACCGACAAAAGTGTTGACTTCAGAGACCAAAGCTCTACACCTCTTCCTCACTCCTTGGAAGTCAAACCAACGAAGAAGACCAAAGTGATCACTCCAGTTAAACATCCCAAGCAACTCATAACCTTCACTCACCAGCCTCTCCAGAAAACATCCATCACCATTAACTTCATCAAAGTCATAGCTCTCACCAAACACAGTCGTCATTACATTATTCAAAGAACCAAAGTGAATCACCTTCTTCACTTCAACTTCACCACCACAAGAGGTCTTGATCTTGTTCACCATCTTCATACCGATACCAGCCCTAACACCTTCAAAACTCGCGATTCTTCTTGGACTAAAAAGATGCGTAGAAGCGATTCTCCTCAGGTTCCTCCAGTACTCACCATAAGGTGCGAACCCCATGGCGCGGTGGAAGAGAAGCTCGTAAGCTGACTCCTTAACCGGCCGGTCAGCGAAAGCAGAGCTGTTTAGAATCTCTTTAGCCGTGTCCGGTTCACTGGATATGACAAAACGTGAAAACCCAACGGAGAACGCCATCAAAGGAGAGGCCTTAAAGCGTTGGGCAAGCGCAGCGAGGACACGGTGAGGGTTGGAGCCGGAGAAGACGGAAAGAGAACCAGATGGACCAGGAATCGAAACCCTAGCCTTGGACGACCTGGTCCAGGCCCATGCGAGGCCACCTGGCGAGAGAAAAAAAGCAACGGTGGCTATGAAGAGAGAAAGCCAAGCAAAGGTTTGGAAGGTGACCAGGTTGAGAGAGTTGAAGAACAGAACGTAAGCTTCTGGAGACATTTTAGTAGTGAGAGAAGAGAGAAAGTTTGTGAGTGAGAGAGAGAGAGAGAGAGAGAGAGAGCAAAGAGAAGTGTTTGAGAGTTGATGAAGATATGAAATGGTGTGCATGGGAAGTGTTTAAATAGATGGTCACTTTGTTGCATCACTCATGATATTTTTAATTACGCATGGTAAATTACTTTAACTAGTCTGTTAAATTGGATTAAATGCTTTAAAATTTTGTATTAGCATTGATTACGTTGACGTTTTGGTCAAAGGCAAGTGGATAGCTTTTACTGATGAAGGATGAAGTCACGGAATGGTGGAGTTTTTCTTTGATACTGCTGTAATTTTGTTATTTTCGATATTATTTTGAAAATCGCCATTTTAAAACATTTTTTAAAAAAATTGTCATTTAGGTACAGTTATTATGATAAAACTATAATAAAATAATACAGTATCTTCTAACTTTGTGTTAGACAAAAAAAATAAAAATCCGTTTGTTAGTTTTTAGCTTTAAGAGCATCTCCATTGTTGAACTTCACCAAAAGTTCTTAAAAATAAAAATTCGTTTCTTAGTTTCTAGCTCTAATATGTTGTTATATATTGTGATGTTCTGGGAGTGTTTCTAACCAGAACCAATAATTTTTGATAAATCGTTAGAATGTAGTAAAATGTGATTCATATGGATTGTGTGGGAATTTAAAAGCTAAAGATTTGGTGTGTCATGCAAATAATTTTGCAGCATAGTCAAGATATTTTCTGCCACATACATAGAAAATGTTTTTTAGAACTTCAGTCCAGTAAACTTCTATAACATTTAACATCAAGAAGCAATATCAACCTCACATTAGATAGAGCTAACAATAATTATCTGATAGGAATTCATTCGCCCTCCTATAAAAAATTAAAATATATGGGTGGAGTTAATTAACTCTTAAATACTAATAGTAGTATATTGTTGGTTGGCAAGGTGCTCAGCTTCATGGATTTCCATAGAAACTTACTATTTAGATTTTTTTCATTTGCTTGGTTAGACGACGTAGATATCTAACTTTCATATAGATCAACCGGATTTGCATATTGTTGGTGGATAGATCTTAAGAGAAGTAGTCGAATCTTTGAATTCATATATCTCAAAACTATTAAAAAGAAAAGTACTTCCTCTGTTTTATACAAATATTTTTTAAAAACAATTTTATTTTAAATTAATTAAAGTTTTCATTTTTATATGTAATAAATTAATGTCATTGAAAACCAATTATATAATGTATCATATTTGTTTATTAGTTAAATTAAATTTATTTTATGATAGTTTATGTATCAAAATAAATTGTATAAAATTTTGCATTTTCTCAGTTTAGTGTGAAATCTTAAATATTAAAATTAAAATGAAACATAGAGTGTGATGGTAATATCATCGGGAAAAAAAACAATACTAACAAAGAAAATCGAAATGAGAATCACAGCCGTCTTTGCCACTAATACCAAAGTTCTTTTAGTGGTACCGATGTATTAGTATATTATTGGTGCATTTTTTTGTTCAAATTTATTGGTTCATTTCTGTAATAATATTACTAAAGAAAAAGAAGAAAACTTAACTGAAATGGTAACAAAATCCGAGTTCTATTTTTTTTGTGCATCATTTTTTATTTGTGCACGAATAAATTCGAGTTCCACTTTTTGCTTTCCATTCATTAATATGAGTAAATACATGTAATTTAGATCAAAAGGTGGAGTTAGTACGTCTCGGTCTGGCATTTAATTCTAAAGCGTGCTCACATATTCGAGCTTTTACTTCACAAAATCAATATTTTAAGAAATAATCAAACTAGTTAAATTATGCGACACGTATATGGAGTCAAATCGGTAGTGGAGTCAATATCAAATATCATAATTGTAAAAGAAAATCTTTGCCGTGTGATTTTATCTTTAGAGGCCTCGCGTGGTCCTTGTTATATTTTGTAAAATCACTGTGCTTCTTTAATTTTTTTTATATATTGTACAGTTTACATTACTAATTTTATTGTTTTACCGAGTGTAGAATGTAGAGGATAAATAAACTAACAAATAATTGTACTATGACATGAAAAAATAAAATAATAAGAGATTAAAAAGGGAGACAAAAGGCAGTGTTGATTAAAAGAAAATACAGGAAGTGGAGAAAGCTGACATTTTTATACGTAAAAGATTTGTAATGTGTTTATGTAGTCTTGTGTAGCTTTAGGCCTGCTTCGTTCAGCTACTTCTACTGCTTGATTTACTGTTTCGTAGTATTTTAGTATATATAAAAATTGACAGCGAAGTCTCGAATTCCCTTTCACATTTACTATAGTGTCAATAGTAACTCGAAAACATGAATACTAATAATGTTACTATCCTATCTCTCTTTTACCGTATCTGATTATGAAGTCTCTTAATTATGTTGACTCAATAAACAATAACCCCTAGGTTAAAATTTGCTTTTACCATAATTTATCTAAGAAGTCTTTTACTTTTAACATTTTCGTTAAAGAACCTTTCGACATATAGGAGAAGGATAGCACATCCAAAACCTAACTCAAACCCCTTTAACCCAAAATGCTTGGCCCATGAAAAGCCAACCTTATACCGACATTTAAGAAATTAATTTTTTGAACCAAAACTAGTTCAACTATTTATCAGAAAAAACTTTGACCAACAAAAATACATAAATATACATAGAAATAGAACTACGACTTTTGGAAAACGGTGAAGCAGTTTAAGGGCAAAAGGTGCATGTTTTACATTTTTAGTTGAAAAGGACATAGCATCAGGAGAATATTTCACTATCGACAACTGTTCATTATGGAATTTTACGGTAACGCGTAGGAATAAGCAAGAACAACAAAAATGAAAGGAAATGAAAAGTGAAAGGCCAATCAAACATGTCGGGACAACGAGAGATCTTATAGTTAAGGCTTCTGGTTCGGTTTGAGCGTAACCAGATTGATATAGTTCGTCTCCTATCTATCATCATCTTGTGGTTCCGCTTGCCCTTGTTTGACATGTGGTTGGTACAGAGATTGTTTTATAGATGTACTACTTTCACAATATAATATATGTTGAAACAGTAAGAATAATATATTTTAAAGTTTGAAACAAATAGAACAATAATATTTTTGATGATATAGTACGCTGTAAAATATGGTGATAATAAAGAACAATATATGGTAAATTTATAAGATTACCAAAAGTATACTAATCCAGTATGAAAAATCAGTTTAGTAATAAATCAGGTGATATTTTAGCGGTTTGGTGAAAGCGAAATAAAAGTTTTATTGTCATTGTAAGACTTTCTATAATAACATCTAGAAGTAAAATCATTTCAATTATCTTTATTTTTACTTCTAAAATAGAAATTATTATTTTTTCTCTGTTTATAAAATAGCATTCTTTAATATTTATTTTATATTTGGAAAATTTTATTTAAAAATACATTAAAGTATAAAACCTATCTACATTATAGAGTTTTTCTATTTTAGAAGTAAAAAATAGATTAAAAACAGAGAGATACACTAAAGATAGTCTAATGTTGCCACTTACACTAAAAACAGAGAAATACACTAAAAGTTTTATTGGTTTTTCAATCATTTATATAACTTTTCTTTACACACAAAGCTTTGCACTCCTCCTTCAACTGACACATTCGCAAATTCCTCGATTATTGAAGAATCCATCTTTGCGTTTCGAACATTGGAGATCACAGTCCATATCCCTTTTACAATGAATAACATGATTGTTTTTCTCGGTAGTTCATCTTAACACTTGGATCACAGTTCTGGTATTGATCATCTGAGATTTTCGCTCCAGCCTCAATACTACTGGAAAGATCTTGTCCTACATGGTTACACTCACCAATAAATCAAAATTTAGGCCATCGTTATGATTTTTAACCTCATCTACAATTGAGTCTTAAATTTATCTACCATTGAAAGTTATCATTTAACTTTTAGATTGTTTCAAGTTTGTTAGTGTATTTATGGTATTATTTAATTAAAAATAGATATTTATAATTATCCATATTACTCAACTATCCATCTACATTCATAATCTTTCATATATTACCTAAATACAACAACTTCAACAGAATATGATAATCAGAATATGTTATATTTAAAAAAAAATTAAAATATACTTTCGATTTTAAAAATATAGAAATCGAAATATTTTTAGTTACATATAATTTTTAATATACAAAAATATATGCGCCCATACAAGAGCGGATCAAAATTTAGTTTAAGATTAAACAAAAGTATGTGGTTCTTTTGAATGTGAGCAACGTTGTGGCTACTATTAACGAGAGTATTTTTCTCATTCTATAAAAGTGTTTTGCCTCAATATTAAAAAAAAAATCTATATCAATGGTTTGAGATATTTATAAAGCAAATCAATGTATAATAGGTCGAGACATTGCTATAACTGTGTTCTTTCGGTGCACATTGTTTATTTGAATACATGACTCAAAATCAGCTATGGGAAATATATTTTGAACTTTAATATTTTAATATTAATTTTCAAAACCAGATAAAAAGCCTCCGTAGCATAGTGGTATTGCGTTCGCTTCGTAAGCGAAAGGCCGCGAGTTCGATCCTCGCCGGGGGCTTTGTTGTCTTCTAACTCCCCTTTTTAACTTGTTTTGTTTTGCTTTGCTTTTATGAATAAATACATTTAATTCTTAGCCACAACATTACATTTTAAACTCCGATCTTGTTATGATTGCTCATTTGAAATTAACAAACCTGAAGTTTCTATAGGAAAGAGAGCTAGAAGTTAGAAGTTTGGCTGCAATAGGTTTATATCTTAGCCATATTCACTTTTTTAGATAAAAATTTTATATGATTGATCTGTTACTTTATTTTCAATCTGAAATTTTGGACCGGCTAAGGGTAACCATAAATAAAGGTAACGGAAAATTCATTGCAAATTGGTTGAGATACATTTTTTATAAACTGAGCTCAAATTCAGTTCCAAGTTCAGTTTTATTGATTTTTTTTCTAAAAATCAGTAAATATATATTTTATTTATTAGCGAAAATTTTACGCAAAATGAACTAAAGAATAAAGATTCAGGAACAAACCAGATAAAATTTATCGTTCAAATCAGTAAAAATGTTAAATCACCCCAAATCAAACTGAAGTTTCAAAACCAAAATGGGCAAAGCCTTTTAACCTTATGGGCTTGGAGATATGAAAGTGGATAGGGGTCTTCTTCACTCGTATTCATATAGTTTCTTCAGTTACATTATTATTTAACGAACCAACAGGTGAATGACACGCGACCTTTTTGGTTTTTATGGTTAATGTCTAAAGATCTTTCCCTTCGGTCCCCACTTGACTCAACAAAGTGACACACCAAAAGATTCTACAAATCTTCTTTTTCAATCTATAGATTTCATTCTCCAGCAGCTAACTATCACTGGATCAGTAAACTCTTAGGCTTTTTCACTTAGTCACCTTGTTATGTTATTTAATCACTTCTCCATCAAAAGATTAGTCAATGATCAAACTTTTTAGCTTAATATTTTATAATTAATCTTTTAGTCAACTAGTTTATTGAATTCACCTTTTGTAGTAGTTAATAGTTAATTACTTATAAACAATTAATGGAAGTGTTATTCTCCGTCACCTTTTCACAAAGCAACTTGCTTCCTCATGCGACCCTACAGACCGTCCCACGTGAGTGAGCTTGTCGAGTTGCTAGATTTATCAAACTTCAATTATGTTTTTCTTATCACTCGTTCATAATCAAAAGTTTCAGATCAGCTGTTTTATTTACTTTTAGAAGACAATTTCATTTTTGCAATTGTATTTTTTTTGTTTTTTTTACAATTGTGTTTGGTTTATCAAAATTTGATTAGTCTAGTTTTTTCATTGATATAGAATCGAATTTTTGTTTGTATTATTAGTCTCTACCAGTTCATTTAGTTTTAGGAAAATTTTCTAAAAAATACGAGAATTAATTTTGATTTGCTGAAAAAATAAATAGACAATTAAGACGTTTCAGATAATATATATAAATATTAATTTTGGTTGCCTTATAAACACATAAATCTCTGAATTAAGAGGTTATACATTTTGATTTTGACGATGTCAACTCTAATTAACGGAGTTTTAAGATGCTGTTAATATTTAATTGAAAAATTATATTGAAATATACAAATTCATTTTGATTTGTTAAAAAATACACGAATTATTAATTTTTTTAATTAATATACAACCTTATAAATACATAAAATTTTAAAATTTAAAAGTTTTATAATTCGTTTTTATTATAATCATGCTTGTTGATTGGACATCTATGTAATTTTCTTTTTCCCTTAATTTTATTTATCATAAGACAAAAAAAAAAGTGATGAGACGAAAAACAAAAAAAAAAAGAGAGTAAACGGATCTTCTTAACTGGCGGCCACGTGTCGCGACACTGATAAACTCAGTTGCTTTAAGACACGTTTCTTCAAGCAGCATTATGGAACGGCGACGTAATCCACCGGCCACGTGTCGTCAACACAGTTCACTCGGCGGCCACTTGCCTCCTCTCAGTCAAGGGGGTTGTCTCTAATGTCTGAAAGGGTTCTTTTTTCTTCTTCTTCTTCTAGTCAATTTCAAAACAAAGCTTTTCATCTTCTTCTTCACCGTCTCTGTTAACTCCGACATGTTTCTTTAATCCGTACGAGTTATTCTTTACTTCATCTAATAAAAAAAAAGAATCTATGGGGGAAGAAGCAAGTAGACAGCCACAGGCATGGAACAGAGAAACAAATCTTTCTCTAGACATAAACAAGAACCCGAGAGATCTGTTACGAGGCTTCATGTCTGAAAACGTTAACGGAAGAGATGAAACATCAGACTGTGAAGTTGAGCTGAATCTTGGTTTGTCTTTAGGAGGTAGGTTCGGAGTAGACAAGACTCAGCGTAAGCTTAAACGGTCATCTTCTGTTTTGGGTTCTATTGTTGCTGAGAGGGAAGAGGAGGAGGAGGCTGAGCCGGAGAATTACACGGTGGGTTTGACCAGAACGACGTCGTTGCCAGCGGAGATGGAGGAGGAGTGGAGGAAAAGGAAAGAGATGCAGTCGCTGAGGAGAATGGAAGCTAAGAGAAGGAGATGTGAGAAACAGAGTTCCCAAACGACGTCGTTTGAGAATGAGAGATTGGTCACCGCTAGTAAAGGTGGGTTTCTACAAAGACATTTGGTTTCTCCTAGACAAGATACTGATGGAGGAAGAGGAGGTAGCTCGTCGAGCTTGTCGGAGCTGGACAACAAGAACCAACAAGGTTGGTTTTCAAGATTCATTGTAACGTTGTTTTGGTCTTAGACTTATGTTTGATGTCTTATAGGTTCATCAAATAGTTGTGGAGACCAAATATGTCCGAAGATCACGACAAGATGTTCATCGAATAACAGCGAAAGCCACGGAACAGAGAACGAGAACGGTAAAGGCAAAGGGACGGTTCCGTCTACTGGTTTGTTTGACATGCCGTGTGTGTTCACCAAAGGAGACGGTCCAAACGGTAGACGTGTCGATGGGATTCTATACAAGTATGGTAAAGGAGAGGAAGTTCGGATCATGTGCATTTGCCATGGTAGTTTCTTGACACCTGCTGAGTTTGTTAAACATGGTGGTGGTGGTGATGTTGATCGTCCTCTTCGGCATATCGTCGTTAATACTTCTCCTTCGACGTTTTGACATGAACTGTGGAACATGTCTTTTCTTCTTGTTTCATCTTCTAGTTGTCTTATGTTTTTTTTTGGATTTCTTCTGCTTCGTTTGGCTTTAAGAAGTGCCAAATGTAAATCTTGATGAAGATCAAGATTCTCATGTGTAATATCTTGAGAAACACCAAAGAATCATCAAATTATTAAATGATTCTTGCTTAAGACACTTATCTGAGTTTGTGTTAGGTCCCGAACCTCCTAGTATTCATTGAAAAATAAAAATGTAACCATTGTGTCAGAGTGATTCAGTAACAAGTCTTTATGAAACTTATTTTGCCAGTAACTATAAGTGATGTGTGTTATCACTACAACAGTTTAACAGTGGTCTAAATGTAACCAAAGAGGTCTTGCAGTTGTAAGATTCTCTCTTGTTTAAGAAGCAAGTGTGGTTGCAGGGCAACTATCAACAGCACAAGCCAAGACGTCTTTGTAATCTCTTGATATCTTGAATGAATCATGGACTCTACCGTCACTGCTCTTCTTGTACTCAAACAGAAGATTGGAGTAATCAAGCGCTGTAAGTTTAAGGAAACCGTAGTCGTAATCTCTGACCAGACTCCAGTTCGGTTGGAGATCAGAGAACTCAGCAAGGCCAGCTCCTGCACCTCCAGCAACAACGTGAATAGTCCCATTGAATGTACCCTTGTAATTGGTTTTCTCATCACTCGTGCATACACTCTACACACACAACAAAAGCAACATAAAGATTAATTGGTTCTGTTTTTTTTTAAAGAATCATACTGAACTATTCAGTATAGGCTTATACACATTTATCCAAAACTAAAGAACCGAACCATATATAATCGAGATCAAACCGAATTTCATAAATAACTGCATATATAATATATTTTTGGAAAAAAGAAAACTGAAACCACTGCATATATAATATATTTTTTGGAAAAAAGAAAACTGAAACCGAGATAAACCGAAATACATTAAAACCCAAATTACTCAAAATATTTAAAATTATCTGACAATTTTTATCCAAACAACCCAAATTATCGGAAATTTAACCTGAAAACCCTAAATTATCTGACATTTAACCCATATTATCTGAATCAGAACCGAAATAGACCTGATTTGTTCAGATATAAGTTAGTTTTCAACTTTGCTATCCAAACCGAGAATCAATATAATCAAACCGAAACCGAACGAATTTTGTAAATAACCGAACGGTCTGAAAACAAAAATACTTGAAGTGAAAACTGAACGTTAGTTCAGTATGTTTACCTGGTAAACCGGGCATGTTCTCTCGTAGTTATGTGCATGTCCATATATTGCAATGTCGACTTTATACTTCTGCCATAGCTTTTGAAGACTATCTCTACCCATTGGTTCTCCAAAAGAGCCTTCTTCAGCGTAGAAAGACGTGGAGGAGTAACCTAGCACGCGATGAGCTAAGAATATCAACCACGGCTGTGTTTTTCTGTCTACTGACGCTAAGCACTGCTCGATAAACTCGTATTGCTCAGTTCCTTCTCTCCAGTCATGTTCTGTGTCAGCCACACAGAACCTAAACATCCCATAGTCACTAGAGTACCAGAACTTAGCTCTGTTTTGAGCAGGAACATAGAACATTGTCTCAGATGGTACACCACATTCTCCTCCAGAGTCTAAACCTTGGTAAAACGATCCCGAGTCTGGCCAGTCACGCTCATGGTTTCCACTTGCAATCATGTATGGAACAGTGGAAGCTATTGGTTCAATCTGAGCTGTGAACTGATCCCACTGTGAGAGGTATCCATTAGCATAACAGATGTCTCCAATGTGGAAAACTGCATCTGTCTTCTTTAGATCTTTAATGAGTTGCTTTGTGGTGTTGAGAGAAGCTCGTTGGAAATCATTATACTCGTTTGAGCCATCAACCTCAGCCTGCAACAGAATACAAGAAAAGGCATTGAAGCTACCATAACAATAAACAATCTGATGTGGTTTTAGACCAAAGTATCAAACCTTTCCCATGTCTCCAAATATTACAACTTGTTGGAGAGAGTTTTGTCCTGGAAATGGAGAAGATTTGAACTGATACTCTTTACTCCATACAAACGCATCATTGGTCAATCTATGACCAACTCTGTAGGTATACTTGGTATTAGGCCACAACTCTTTGAGAAAAGCTGTGTGTATGTAACCAGGATCACGCCATCCCACGGTCCTTGCAGGTGCACCGCACATGCTGTTACGGCCAAAGGTTAGTGTTCCAGCAGGTGAGAGTTTACGTTCTCCTCCTTTAACCCCCCACTCAACAACAGGTTCAGCTTTGTCGAGTCCATACCCACTAGTCCATGTCACTGTCATCTGTTCAAGACAAAACTCATTTCAACTTCTTGGTGTACAAAATCAAAAAGAGTTTTACAAGATCTTACTGTATCCCATTCTTTGCCTAGCGCCAAGCGAGGGTAAACTGGTGCATTTGGGTTCTCAAAGACTACTTTGTTTGAGACTGCCACAAGCTTTGGCTATCATCACAATACCAAGTAAAGGGTTAGCTTAAAAACATTTTAAGCTCAAGAAAATTGCAAGTGAATGAGTATTTACATTCAACAAACCGCCAGAGAAGAGAGCAAATGAAAAATCTGATCTCTGGTTGATGAGTTGAAGCTTCAAGGAACCGGTTCCAGTAGTGTTGTATCTTGGATTAGTAAAGTTTGCATATTGAAACTGTAAAGAGAGAACACAAGAGTGAATGAGCTAATGATTTCACTTGCTGCAGTGTATGAAAAAGCAGAAACAATGTTATGAGAGAAGTACCATGATAGGAGCTGAACAAAGCCTAGGTGGGCTCACCATTTTGTTATCTCCTAGACAAGTGGAAGCACTGTAGCAACAAGAAAAGTGTTTAAAAACATACACACTCTATACAGTTACATGAGAAAGGAATGGTTTTATAATAATAATAAAATACTTGAAATCTGCAGGAGAGAACACTCCAATCCAATCATCATCAGATGGGTTTGGAGAACTAAACTCCACCAAGACAATCTCACTATGTTGACCCTGCCAAAAGTATTGAAATTTAGGATCTTTTTTTCATCAAAAGACTAAGAAAGGATCTGAATGGTTATTATTACATTAGATCCAAGAAGTGTTGGAGAGGCTTTGACATGAGCTCTGTCATTGAGAAGGAATATTGTTTGATGGATAGCAATTTCTGATAAAGGTTGGTCTTGATGAGATTCCACTGTTCCTCCACCAAGAGCTAATAATACTACAACAAGAGTCACCAAGATTGCAAGAAACTGTTGTTGGTTTCTCATGTCTTACAAGAGAGGGAAGAACCTGAAACTCAGAATGAAACAGTTTGGTGAAAATCGACAAGAATCAAAAAGCAAATTGGATTCGGACAGTACTAGTAACTTTAGTTTTTGTCTTTTTAATCCAAAAATGAGAATATCCAATGTTGAGATTCCCTAAGAGTTACTCGTCAACGGACAGCTTTCATGAGACTTGAGTAGTATGTACATCTAAGTTAGATTCGCACTCTTTTGTATTGACTTTTTGATTTCAACTTGCTTCAGTGTCGGGAAACTCAGAGATTTTTATTGCCGAAAACAGAGGATTATATGTTTTTATATATTGTCTTTGATAAATAAAAAATGTATATACTTTGTCCTTTCCATTCAAACTAAGTAGGAGCATATTTCTCAGATCCGAACTGATACTAATCTGGAAAAATTGGATTTTGGGTTGGATTCAAATATAAACAAGTATCCGATTGGATAGGATTTGCAAAATATATCAGGTACTGGACTGATTCGAATTATATCTGGGATTCGAACAAGTATCTGAGTAGATCAAACATATAGAATTGTAAAGTAACTTGATTATGTTTAAAATCCGATAATTTAGGTAGATTCATTTCCATTGAATTAATATTTTGTTCAAACACATAGAACCGAACTAGATCCAATAAAATTTCTGATATTTCGTATATAATCGATCCAAACCAGATTTGAAAGTATTAAACCGTATTTGATCCAAAATTTTAATATATCCAAATGGTACCAATTTTTAGTTTTGAAATACCCAAAATCCAACATATCAGACCTAGATCCGGTCTGGTGTACGAATGGCCATGTTTAATTCAAACGATATCCCGAATTTGAGTTTTAGAGTAACGAAAATCCAAACATCGTAAGGAACACAATAGTAAAGAGAGACAAGAACTCGCATGGAGTGATAATAAGAAAAACTCACTTTCACTGTTATTACTATCTCCCATCTCTTGTGCTTTAGGGACTTAAACAAGCAAGTTTCACGTCGCATTTACTTTTGACCGGTAGAGAGTTTCATGTCGCTGCTCATCTTAATTACAAATGATCAGTCCTTGCTTTGTTCTCATCTAATCTATCGCTTTGGTACTTTAGGTCTCTTGTTTGCGCAATATTTTCACAAATTCATCCAATGCAAGTGTGGATGCAAATGTATTGGTATAACCAAAATTGCAATAAAAACTATAAAAATGATTTAAAGGTAACAGTCATGATTAGTCTTTTAACAATATTATTCATTATTATTGGGATACATGTTTAATACTTGGGTATTTTGATACGAATTGGCCATGATACTCATACGCTCTAGTCATATGGTTATTTGTGCCTCTATTTAGGACACCTACAAACTCCATCGACTTTGCTGTGATCGCAATAACCATTACCTCTGTCACAACGCATGGTATAGCACTCAAGGTCGGTGTCACAGTGCCCTAGATGATTCACCTCGGCTCCATTTGTGTGTTTCTTCGTCTCCACCGCTTGCAATTTAGGACACATACAAGCTCCGTTGGCGCAATATGCTCGACCTTTGTTACAACGCAGGCCTTCGCACTCAGGGTTTCCGTAACATCGTAGTTTAGGACACTTACACTTTCCGTCTTTAAAATCGCAATAACCGTCACCTCCAACACAAGGCATGGTATTGCACTCAAGGTCAGTGTCACATTGCCCTAGATGTTTCACGTCCGCTCCATTTGCAAGATCTTGTCATGCATATGAATAATGTGTTAGTCCAAACATTGTTGGACAACAAAACCAAATGATTTATAAAGATTAGTTTATACCACTAGCTAGTTTTCACCTTTTGGGTCAAATCTCGTTTATTAAAAATAAGTATTAGTAGAAATCAAAGTCTCTAGTTTACGATCTTGGACGTATCAAAATAGAAAACCGATAAGTAGTATACTTACGGAAGGCAACGACAAGAAGAAAAGCCAATAGTATAAACTTAAGGAATCCTGTCTTCATTTTTGGTGTAGAAGTCTTTGTTCTCTCAATAGTGAAGCTAATTTATTCTTCCTAGCTAGCTTTTTATAATGTATTTCAGATGATGAAATATTCACTAAATATCTCACCAGTATAAAGAATATTATATTAAGTTATTAAATCTATTGGTGAGATTCTCATTAAATATCTCATTCTTATTGTAGGAATTTTCTTTTGTAATTTAATATTGTTAGTGTAATTTAATTTAAAAATTTCATCTGAATAAAAATATATTAATAGTATTGGCAAATATACTAAATTATATTCTTTTCTTAACACATTACTAAATTATATTCTAAATGTACTTATTTTGAAAATAGTATTGGTAAATATACAAATTATATTCTTTTTCTTAACACATTACTAAATTATATTTCTAAATGTACTTATTTTGACTTAATTATATTTTTATTTTCATCAATAAAATAAATATAAAGGATCAAATTATTAGTATTTTTAAGAAAATGTTAATAATGCAATAAATTATTTAATATAGTCAAAAGAAAAGAAATACAAAATGTTATGGTATTTGATAAGCTTAAATTTTGGTGTATTTAATTTAATGAAAAGATATTTAGCTATTCAAAGTAAACCATTTGTCATCTTGCATAAAAGCACCACCAGTTCTTGGATTCTCAAAATAGATATATTTTATATTAATATTTTATTATGGAATTTGAACTTTACTGAAAATCCCATTGAAAGTACTCTAAGAGCATGAACAAAGGGGGTTTTTAAGGGGGTTCTTAGCGGGTGGGATCCACTGATTCCCTTAAGAACCACCTCTTAAATCTCTTAATTAAGAGGTGTTTTTTAGTTGGGTTCTTGCACTGTTCACTGGGCCCCACTAACACGTGACGGCCCGTGATTGATCCATTTTAATTTTTTTTTTTTTTTTTAAAAAGAAAAAAAAAAACTATAGGGTTAATCTTGCTCTAAGGTTCTCATCAATATCTACGTTCACTGGTAACATTTTTGGGTATGAAAACTGTGATTCCCACATAAATGTTAATACGTTTTCTAAAACATAGATTTTGATAGCGTAAATAATGGGTTCTGACAGTTCTGTACATTCTAATAGTATATTCGATTCATGTATGAAATTAGAAAATAAACGATAAGTAGAATTAGTATACTTACGGAAGGTAACACCAAGAAGAAAAGACAGTAGAACAAAGTTAAGGAAAACTTTCTTCGTTCTTTTTATTTGGTATAGAAGTTTTTGTGGTTTCTTCAATTGTGAAGAGTGAAGCTAATCTATTCTTCCTAGCTTTTTATAGTGTATTGGTAAGCTTATTAATAATTAGTTTGAACTTTTTTGGTCAACAATCGTTACGGTAAAAAAAAACGGAAGTACAAAAACTGAATGCTTCCAACTAAACTTTTAGTCAATACTTTGATTCATTGACTGCTTTAATCGTGAGATTTAGGTTTCAGAATATCCAATGAAAACTTTTAAGAGTTTAGATTTGAGAATATCCAATCTTGAGATTCCCTAGAGTTTACTCGTTAACGGCCAGTTTCATGACACTAGAGTAGTATACACATCTAAGTTAGATTCGCACTGTTTTGTTATTGACTTTTTTGATTTCAACTTGCTTAAGTGCCAGGAATAAAAATGTATATATTTTGTCCTTTCGATTCAAACTAGGTTTGATCGGATCCTAAGATCCAATCAGGGGCGGAACCAGCTCATGAATTTTATTCATTATATCTACTTGTAAATCAGAAAAATATTACATAAACTATTGCTAATTAGTTAAGAAAATTCAAAATCAGTAGAGGGCAAATGCCCCCGTAGGTTTACATGTGTGTCTGCCGCTGGATCCAAATTGTTACCAATCCAAAAAATTAAGTTTTTGGTTGGATCCGATTAGACACATATATCTGATTGGATAAAGATTGCAAAATATATCATGTATCGGACCGGTTTCAGAGTATATTCTGGATCCTAACAACTATTCGAGTAGATCCAACATATAGAATTGTAAAGTAATCCTCTAATCCTAAATGCTATTCTATTTCCATTTTTCTCTGGGTTATTGTTACCAATGATTCTAATTCTAAATGTTAAGATGATTTGGTGTTTTTAAGATTATTAAGAATTGTTCATTTTGATTTGTGTAAGCATGTTTAAAATCGGATAATTTAGGTGGATTTGTTCTATTGGTTTTGTTCAAACATATACAGAAATCGAACTAAACCCAATAAATTTTTGGATATTTCGAATATAACCATTCCAAACCTGATATGAAGATACTGAACTATTTTCGATTTGAAAATTTAAAACACTTGAACGGTACCAATTTTTTAGTTCTGAAATACCCAAAATTATATATACATAACCCGTATCTGAATACCCATGTCTAATTCAAATGATTCTTCTTGTTTACGTCAGATCAGTTTTTCTTTCAGGCCCAAATTAGTCCCAAAGACTAGATAGCATGGAGCTATGCTATATCCGTAAAGAAAACAATATTCTGAATCTGGGTTTTGGAGCGAAAATCGAAATAACAGTCAAAAACACAAATACTAGAGAGAACAATCTAAAATTTTAAAAATACTCGAGTACAGTACCAGTTTCTTAGTTCTGAAATACCCAAAATTCGACATACACAACTCAGATCCAATCCGATACCCAAATGTTCGAATGTTAACTAAATTATTTTCGTTTATTGTTTGATCGGTTTTTTCTTTAGGCTCAAATCAGATCCACTAGCTAGATAGCATGGAACATTGCTATATATCAATATTGTTTTGAAGCTAGATAGCATGGGAACATTGCTAATATATCAATTAATAAAAAAAAAAAAACCCCCCAAATTTTTAATTTCGCCGAAATTTTTGGGGGTTTTTTTTTTTTGGAGAAAAGATATTTAGCTATTCAAAGTAAACCATTTGTCATCTTGCAAAAGGTTCTCATCAATATCTACTTTTACTGCTAACATTTTTTGGGTTAAAAACTATATTTTCCACACAAATGTTAATATGCTTCTAAAACATAGATTTTGATTGCATAAATAATGGATTGGCCAATTTTTGCTTGAAGAAAATTAGGAACAAAGGTTTTATCTTCTCTCATATAGATAACACACCGTCCGATAAAAGTACTTCACGGATAAACAAATTGTTTAACTAACATTTGATCTCTAGAAATATGGACAACCGACAAAAAAAAAAAAAAAATAATGGGTTCTGTACATTCTAATCGTATATACGATTTTATGTATGAAATTAGAAAAATGAACGATAAGTAGAATTAGTATACTTACGGAAGGCAACACCAAGAAGAAAAGACAACAGAACAAAGTTAAGGAAAACTTTCTTCATTCTTTTTATTTGGTGTAGAAGTTTTTTGTGTTTCTCAGTTTGTGAAGCTAGTCTATTCTTCCTAGCTTTTTATAACGTATTTGAAGTAGTGATTTTGGTAAGCTTATTAATAATTAGGTTGAACAGTCGTCAAGGTCAAAAAAAAACGGATGTGCACTAACTAAATGCGGTCAATGGACACGAAACTTTCCAAGTTCCAACTAAACTGAGTCAATACTTTCATTCACTGACTCCACTTAATCATTGTCAAAGTTCCCATTAATTACTAATTAGTTAGTCTAATTGTTATGAAACTTCTTAATAACCGAGTGCTCCACCAAGAAAACAGGTTATTGATGGTCGAAACCATGCAAGGTCCATCCAGATCAAAACTTTCAAGAGATTCTTGTAATACAATATTAAACTAATTGAAGTAACCAAACTTTAAGCAAAAAAAGTAATTGAAGTACTAAACTATAGTATACATATTCTTCCTAAGGCATATAAGTACTTTACTTACGGAAGACAGTGACAAGAAGAGAAACTATCAACACAAGCTTGAAAGAAACTTGCTTCATTCTCCAAAATAAATTTTAAGGTTGTAAGATTGTGAAACTACGCTATGCATCATCGAAATTTATAATGCGTTTTAGATTAACATGGATGGTGGTAATTGTTGTAACTGTTAGTTGTTAGCTAGGTTGATGGATTCTTCAACCTTTTTCATCACTATTGGCCGAGCTATACGTTTGCATACTAAAAGTTGGAGGGCTCGTGTCATGTGTGAGTCGTTGTGGCTAAATTAAAAGTTTCGGAAGGAATCTAAAAAGTTAGAATAATCTATGCGTAATCAATACTAATGGATTCGAGTAGTGAATGAATGGATCTGAATTTCTTTTACTTTTTATAACCAAAAAAAAAACCATCTCAAACTGTAGTAGAAAATACAATATTTTTGTTTATTGAAACCCACCCTGAAAATGGAATCTGAACCACTTCAGATCAGACGTATAAAGTGTTCAAAAATAAAACATCGGTTTCGTTTGATAAGGACAAATTTCTCAAATATATATATTTTAAAATTTTTTGTTACAAAACTAGAATTTAAAAAGAAAAAATAATCAAAATATTTTTTTTTATTTTAAATTTTTTAATAATATAATATTTTTTTGACCCATGACTTTAAATCTAAATGTAAATTAGTGAATCCAAAAATATATATATATATATATATATATATATTTATATTCTTTAATAAAATTTCATTGTATAATGCAGGTCATTTTAAAGGTAATTTGTACTCCTATCCTTTATTACTATATTTTCCTTTGTAATTAACAACAAAAGAATTGATTTTGGAAAAGATTGCTTAGATATAAAATCTCCCAAATCTACAAAAACCAATATCAATAACAGAAAAAT
This sequence comes from Moricandia arvensis, assembly GCA_905132765.1. Lineage (NCBI taxonomy): Eukaryota > Viridiplantae > Streptophyta > Magnoliopsida > Brassicales > Brassicaceae > Moricandia > Moricandia arvensis. The sequence continues at coordinate 137,237 of CAJHQP010000889.1, forward strand.
ATGCAAATTTCCTGAAAATATAACCAATAAAAGAAATATTTATAAAAACAATAAAGACAGCCTTTAATTTTGAAACGGAAGACGAACCGGAACCGCTTCAAACTTATAAATACTAAACGATTAGTTTCGTTTTCACACAAAAAGTTACCAACTTTTCTCACTCACTTTCGATCACTCCCGCCGATACAATCCGCCGGCGACTCAAAACCCAATCCACGGTTAGTTCTTCAGAAACCCATCTAGTCTCTAGCTTCGTTTGTAATCTCAAGTCTTCTGATTGATTAGAGAATCTCTTCAGCGACTAGGGTTTGATCAAGATCTCTTTTTTATTCTGTTAGGGTTTTGTCTCGTGATGTCTGAACGCGATAGGATCAGCGAATTGCCGGAATCTTTGTTAACACAAATACTCTCATACCTTCCGACAAAACAATCGGTGCAGACAAGTGTTTTGTCGACAAGATGGGAGAATCTGTATCTAAGCGTTCCTGGTCTTGACTTAAACTGCTCTCTTATTCGTGATGAAGTGCACTTAAGCTTCTTAAGCTTCATTGACAAGCTTCTCGAGTTTAGCCCTGAGTCAAATCTGTTTAAAGTCAAGGTTAAGTGCAGAGAAACGATGATAGATGGGTTCAAGGACCGGATCGGTTTAATGATTAACCGGGGGACGCAGCATCTCGATGTTGAGAGCAGTATCTATTATCTAGAGGACGACTATTCTCTCTATCCTGTTGTCGACATCATGCCTATGAATCTCCTCACGAGCAGGACATTGGTTTACTTAAAGCTCTCTTCTTCTGGACTTATGGATCCTGGTTTTGTTTTCATGCCTTGTCTTAAATACATGCATCTTGAAGAAGTTAAATGGCGTGTGCATCTGGAGAAGCTTCTCTCAGGGTGTCCTGTTCTTGAGGAGCTGACTTTGGTGAGGGATGTGGATGATGATTATGCAGCTAGGAATGATGGAATTGAGGTTATGCGTGTGAGGTCTGAGAGCTTGAAGAGGTTTTGTGTGCTTCCGCATAGGAAGCGATGGGATGGGAGTTCGAGAGTGGAATGCACACTTGAGATTGATGCTCCGGGGCTGGAGTATATGAGTCTTGGAGAAGATCAGTTTGATAGCATTGTGGTAAAGAACTTGACTTCTTTGTTCAATGTTGAGCTTGATATCAAGTTTTTTGTCAAGTTTGGGGTGCTTTTTAATACTTGGAACGTATCAAAGAGCAATGAGATCCGTGATTTTCTTAATGGGATATCGAGTGTTAGACATATGATCATCTCTGGGATGACAGTGCATGCGTTTGAACATTACTCAAAAGCAGGAATGATCCCCAAGTTCAACAACTTATCCCGTTTAGAAGCCGTGTTCCATGGCAAGTTATTGCAGTTTCTGCCAGCCTTTCTTGAGTGTTGCCCGAATCTGAAACACCTAGTCTTGGTAAAACCATTATTGTCCTTATGTTTTTATGGATATGTGTATTATTGAAAACTCAACCTTTTTGTGTGTGTGTGTTTGTTTGCAGAAGGTTGTTCATTCAGAGGAGATGGAAGAGGGATTGGAACTCACAGATGTGCCACGGTGTGTGTCATCGAGTCTTGAGTGTGTTGAGATACAAGAAAAACTTGAATTGGAGGAAGGGAAGATGAAAGCAACCTGTTACTTTCTTGGAAACTCAGCAGTACTGAAGAAACTCATTCTAAGCCCCACAGCTTATAATCCTCAAAATGTTCTGGAATCAGAAATATATGACATGGTTAATAAACTCACAAAACGTTCTACAGGATGTGAAATTATCATTCGAGCCATGGAGGAGGTCGTTATCATTTGATGAGTCTTCTTAGTTCTGGTTGGATTCCTTGTGATCATTGGTGCTGATATGACTGCAAATCTTCTTTTCCTTTTTTTCAAAAGTCCTAATCTCAGTTTCTTGGATGTCTTTTAGATAATGATGATCTTGCATTCTCTTAAGTTCGGTTTTTTATGCTTTATACCTTTAATTAATATCCCAAAAATTTAAGTATTATTCGTTTCAATTTTAGTTCTTTTCATTTGAACCAAACCGAGCCGACTCCAAACCAGAATGTTTTGTATTAATTAAAACCGAACCAATTGTTTTATAACTGTGAGGCCCATTAGTTATGAGTTTAGATATGGCCCATGAGGCCCATTAGTTATGAGTTCTTCGCTTCCTTAAACCCTCAAAATTCACCATTTCATCTTATCATCTCACCGCCGTCGCCGCCGATATGCTTCGTCGTACCTTTAACAAGCGCGCACGGTCAGTCTTGTCTCTATCTAATCACCTTGTCTAGTTCATTAGCTATGTAATATTACTTCTGAACCTTACTTTCTTACACATGTTTCGATGTTTCTTGGCACAGTGACAAGTTAGCTTTCTGTCATCGCCTGTTACACGTTCCCTCCAACGAACCAGAACCAGACTCCAAGGTAATATCTGAGATCATCAGCGTAGAACATCAAAATGATAACAAGAACTGGCAAGACTTGAGGAAGAACATGTTAACAGCTAGCAACTTCTCACGCGCCATAGGGTTCTGGCCCGAAGGTAGACGCGAGCTTTGGTTAGAGAAAGTAGGTGTAGCCAAACAGTTCTCTGGGAACCAAGCCACGTTTTGGGACGCTGACAACGAAGCCGAAGCACTCGAGAGATATAAACTTTTAACGGGCAACAAAGTCATCACTAGACCTGGATTCGTGGTCTATGACAAGAACGGTGAGGGAGAAAACTGGTTAGGAGCTTCTCCTGATGGATTAGTCAATGGAGAGAGTTCAAAAGCCTCTGTGGTGGAAGTGAAGTGTCCGTTTCACAAAGGGGGTGGTGATGATGATAAAGGAGCGTACCCGTGGAAGAAGGTTCCTTGGCACTGTGTGCCTCAGCTTCAGGGTTTGATGGAGATTGTGGATACTGAGTGGTTGGATTTGTATTGCTGGACACGTAATGGGAGTAGTCTGTTTAGGGTTTGGAGGGATAATGAGTTTTGGGAGGAGATGAAGCCTGCTCTTGTTGAGTTTTGGGAGAAGCATGTGGTGCCTGCGAGGGAGATTTATAATAACGTGGATGTTAAGGATCCTCATGTGAAGGTTAGAGAGTTTAGCCCTAAGCGTAGGCATCAAGATTGCAAGAGGATTATGCGTAGGGCTGAGATACTTAGTGAGAGTTGTAACCGTTTGTTCTATGAAATCGATGGGAATCTTGTAGATTGATTTGTTTATCTTTTGTTACTTTAACGATCAATGTTGGAGATACATTGTGTACTTCTCTGTTCTTTGTCTGAATAATATGTTGCTGTGATTCTTTGTGGAAAAAGTGATTCAGAGTGTATCTTAGAGAACCTTAGACCAATTATTGAAGGTGTGTTTGCTTACCAAAACATTCTCATTAAGTAGTAGTTGGTACTTAACTTCATTTATTGTTGGTTGGTCTTTTTGTTAAATAAAATTTCATTGAGTCTATGATTGATCTTGAGAAATTAAATAAGGGTATCTTCTTACACAACCCACGAGTTCCTAACGTTGTTGTTGACTAGTCTTTATCATGATGTTCTGTTTCTTTTTGTAATAAGAGCAAGTTTTACATAAATGAAAGAACAGAGATATGAACCACAACAAAGCACATAAGCTTCTTTTTCAACCCAAAAGGGAATCAAATACAGAACCCATGTGGTTGTCTTTGTCTCTACATCAGAAACGCTAGTGATGAGAAACAGAGTGTGAGAACAGAGGAAATGACCAAACTTGAAGCACCATTATTGCTTGGAGTAAAGCCACCGGTTCCGGTTGGACCAAAAGCAGAAGGAGGAGTTCCTGGAAATGGAGTAAAGCCTCCGGTTCCGTTTGTTGTTGTGTTGCCCGTTGGTGGTGTAGTGGAAGGAGGCGACCTTGCAGAGCTGTTAATACACACACAAACACATCAAACTTGTTATAAGTCATGTTTTTGTAAAAATGAGACAGGTTTAAGTTTGTGTAAATGATCATTACCTAGGGCTTGAAGGATATATACATCCAGTAACCAAATCTGCAACACAAGAACATCATCAAGATCATAAATTTTCTTGTCAAATCTATAAGATAATGGACTTACTTGAAGGTGGGGTTTGACTTGTAGTGGCAGTTCCAGAGAAGTCACAGCTTCCAGGGACTTGAGCTGCTTTCTGGAAGTAGCTGTTAACAGCCCAATCACAGTGGCTTTTGATGTTGTTTGGTTGATAACAAGGACCCTTGTCATGGATTGGATTACAATCTGCTAAGGTTCCACAAGCATAGTCTATTGATGTTTGAAGCTCCTTCTCTCCTATCCCATCTTTGCAGAGACAGTAAGTTGCACCTAAAGAGACATAGCAAGAAAATCTTAAATACTGTTGTGGATCCTTTAGCAAAGAAGAGAAGAAAGGACTTACTTGAAGATGTGGTCAAGGCAAAGAGAAGCAAGAGACCTAGAAACATTCTCATGATGATTTGGTATTTAAGATCAACTCTTTTAGAGGAAGCACAAAAATAGACAGCAAGGCAACACACCAAAATCAAGATGATGGCTTTAGAGAGAAGTTAAGCTTTGGAAAATGATAGTAGGTGATGTATTTTATATATATATATATATTTGTAAGTCAGTATTTTGGTAACAAAGTTCCAAGTCCAACTACGATATGTATATAGTTTCGTAAATTGATTTTATAACGTAGAATAAGAAAAAGAAAATTGACAAACTATGTGGGGCCATCTCGGGTTGTTGCATAACGCATCTTTGATAATTGTGTGTTTAACGCCTTTATATTTGACTTGTTTTTCTCATTATCATACAATTAATTATTGTTCTGTTAATTGTACTTGTTCGTAGATTGTTGTTATTATAGGCTTGGTCCAAGATCGTAACCCTGTTTTATTATCTAGTAAATACAGAAATAAACAATATAACAATTGGGGATGTAGCTCAAATGGTAGAGCGCTCGCTTTGCATGCGAGAGGCACGGGGTTCGATCCCCCGCATCTCCATATTTGTTTTCCATTTTAATTTTTTCATGACCAATTCAATTATTTTTGGGAATTACACAAACTTTCAACTTCGGCATAATTATACACAATCGAAATTTAACAACCTACCTCCACACACGATGAAAGTTCCAAATTCGTTTCCACGCAAACCAAGATTAAGCTTGGTTTCAATGATTTATTACATTAACCGGTGGTAAACCCCAATGAAGATCCAATTAGGGATTCAATTAAACCCGATCCGTTTCTCTCTCTCTCTCTCCCTCTCTCTCTCCTCTGCAATCTCTTCTATCTTATTTGCTCTCTCTGCTCGTTTCTCTTTCTCTCTCCTCTGCAATCTCTTCTATTTTATTCGCTCTCTCTGCTCATTTCTCTCTCTCTCCTCTGTTCTTCGTCTCTCTCTCTGCGTTTCATCTCTCTCTGTCTCTCTTTCTCTGCGTCTCTCTCTCTCTCTCTCTCTGTCTCTCTTTCTCTGCGTCTCTCTCTCTCTCTCTCTCTCTCTCTCTCTTTCTCTCTCTCTCTCTCTCTCTCTGCATCCCTCTCTCTGCAACTCTCTCTCTGCGATTTGGAGAAAAAGAAATTCAAGAAGAAGAAGATAGCTTAAAGGGGAGAGAGAGAGATAAACCGGTCTAATCCGGTTTCTATTTTCTAATCGGATAGTAACCGGCTCGTATTTGGTTTAATTAGGTTAAACTAAAAAATATAGAACACTAACCAACTTTAAACCGATATTTGTCGGTATTGGTTCGTCCTTCAAAGTTTAGGGGGAAACGGGTTTCGAACTTGCATCCTGTTTGGAAATAGATTGTTAAACTTTGATTGTATGCAATTAGGCTGAGGTTGAAAGTTTGTGTACATTTGTTATTATGTCATAGTTCTGGTGTGGAAATAGGTTGTTTTCCCATTATTTTTCAAGATACTTTTATATTCTTGGAGCTAACCGGACTTGGTTACCACTTGCCTCATATTCTGCTATACGACATCAGCTTCAAAGACAGTAGATGTGCACTAAAGCTACCAAATCCGTAACTGATGTCTAACACAGTCCGTATCTGCAAGAATCGTAAGACAAATGTAAAACGTAACTGGTACAAAACTAGCTGACAATAGAGGAAAGAGGTTTTCAAGATATCTTCAGAGTGAAACGTAATTTGTTTCTCTTCAAATAACATTAGCTTGAAGATAGTTTCTGAGTATATATGATGGTACAACAGTAGCTGAACTAGAAGATAAGACATCTTTACTCTTCTCTTCAAATAACATTAGCTTGAAGATAGATATCTCTCCTCTTCTCTTGCAAACTCACAGTTTCAATTAGCAAGTATACTCTCTGACATGTTATAACAAGGAACATAGGTTTCTCTTTCTTTGCCGGAGAGGATACTCTTTTAACGGAATAACACCCAAGGAGAGAGACCTTAGTTTTAACTGAATAACAACTTGTAGATACTACAAATGTTGTCTGGTGGCACTCGCGTTGTTGAAGTTGTAGACAATAATCTTAATTGGATGTTGAAGCTAGTAAAATGGTAACTAAAGCAACAGCACCGAGGATTAAGAAAAGTAACACGCTGATCCGTGGTCTAAGCCAAAAACTGTGACAAACTCATGTCCCAAGACAAAGGGATCCAAGAACTGGAAAGATATTATTACAAAACAAAACACTGTTTGACTTGGTAACTGGTACTATATGTTTGCATAAGAAAAATACATCAATTTGTCAACAACTTTTCACCAAAGAGCACAAAGTGTAAACATGACCTGCGTTTGAGAAAATGAAAAAACAAATTGTAAGATGTTTGTTTCACCCACCTATTTTCAAGCGTTACTACCTCCAAACTCTCTGTTCAAGTAATCCACAAACCGTCTCTTTCCACTGTCTGCATCAGTTGGTAACGGTGGCCCGCTCAGACTCGATTGACCCATCAATTTAACAAACGTTCTTCTAAGCCTACCTAGCTCCGGTAATCCAACTGGTCTGCATATTTCTATTGGAGGTAGATTATTGCCAAGAGTAACTCTGCTTATAGCTCCACCAAGTGCTTGTTGTTCCACGATCGCATTAATCACTTCTTGTGTCGCTCTGTCCAACTCGTAAAG